>CM021101.1:813611565-813737255 GCA_007115665.2 Sequoiadendron giganteum | reverse complement strand
TCTTGCATTATTCCATACAATACCTTCTTCAATCTATAGATTTGTTAGGTTTATCTAACAATTTAAATCCTTCTCATTTTTCCATGTAAACTTCTTCTAGCTCTTCATTCAAGAAAGTAGAATTCAAACCCATTTGATAATCTTAAAATTCTTTATGTGCTGCAAAAGCCAAAAACATCTTAATTGCTTCCATTCTAGCCACCCAATCAAATGTATCCTCAAAGTATATTCCTTCAACTTGTGCATAGCCCTTACATGCAAGCCTTACCTTATTTCTTAAAAGTTCTCCATTCTCATTCAACTTTCTTTTGAATACCCACTTAGTTCCAATTTTTTATTTATTTCAGGTTTAGGAACCAATTCCCAAGTTTGATTCTTGTCAATCTGCATATGTTCTTCTTCTATTTCCTTCATCTAATGTTCATCTTTTCATGCTTCACTTACTATCTTCAGTTCAATATTAGAGAGTAAGCACATATTTTCGTCTACTTTAATAGGTCTTCTTCTTGTCAACATACCTTTTTTTGTCTCCAATGATCTGTTCTTTGGAATGGTTTCTCTACACATATTTAGGGGTCTCAGGGGTCTTTTCCATAGCTTCTTCCTCTTTATTATACACTTCCTTTTACTTATATTTTTATTCATCTTCTCCACAAGTAGGCTCATCTAACTCATATCCATCTATTACAATTGAATTATGCATATCTTCATCAACCTTGACACTTGCACTTTCAACAATCCTTCTTATTTTTTATTGTATTGTCTGTAAGATATAATTTTAGTATAATATCCAAGGAAGATACCTTCATTATACCTTGCATCAAAATTTTCCAAGTTTTCATCATCTCTTTTGATATATAATTTTCTTCCAACCACTCTAAATTAGTTGAAAATAGGAATCCTTCTGTACCGCAACTCATAGGGATTCTTTGTATTGTTAGCTCTTTCTTGAAATTTGTTAAGTATGTAAATAGTAGTGTGAATTTCTTCTCTCTATTATAATTTTGGTAGATTAGCTTCTTTCATCATAGTCCTTGTAGCTTCTTGTACAATCCTATTTTTCCTTTCAACTAACCCATTTTGTTGATGATTCCTAGGCGAAAACAAATCCCTCTTTATGCCATGATTCTCAAAAAAAATGTTTAATTCATTGGAGGTGAAATCTCCACATCTATTAGACATGAAACATTTGATCTTGAAATCCATTTCATTCTCAACCTTAGCTTTAAATGATTTAAATCTATCTAGAGCTTCAAATTTTTCTCTAAGAAAAGTAACCAATGTCATTCTAGAATAATCATCAATAAAAAGAATGAAATGCATGTCACCTTGAAGGCTTCTCACTCTTGTCGAACCATAAATTTTTTGTGCCCTAGTTCCAAAAATCTAGTAGAATATTATTCTTTTCCCTTGAAACTACTTCTAGTTTGTTTTCCAAATTGACAATCTCTACAAACAACATTGGTAGGTTTATAATCCTTGGTAGATCTCTCACTTCTTGAACTAAGTTTATTCTAACAAGGTTGTTAAAATTGATGTGACACATTCTCCTATGCTATAACTAGCTATCATTAATCTGAGTCATAAAACAATGACCATTAGAACCCTTGAGTTGATGGATATTTCCATCTGTCCTCTTTCCAAAATCAATTACAATTAAAAACCCTTTTTTATCCCACATACATCATCTTGAAACATAAGATTGTATCATTTTCTACACATTTTTCCAACACTCAAGAGGTTATGTCTTAAATATTTAACATTGTAAAAATCTTAAGTATTATACTTTTCACCAAAACTTATTGAACCTATTCTGCAAATCTTAGAACCTAAATCATCTCCAAGTTTAACAAGTCCTCCATCATATTTTTCAATTTTATCAAACTTCCTCTTATCTCCATTCATATGATTTGAGAAATCACTATTAATAACCCAATAGTTCTTTTCCTATCTAACATGAAAAGTAGATACTAAGGTGCCTCCAACTATATTTTTTCTCTGAGACACTTTCCTTCATATAACTCTCAGATTTAGTAGAACAAAATTCATCTTTTAAAGCTAAGAAAAAAAATTCATTATCATCAACATCTCCATAATTAGATCCATCATCAGAAATACCAAAATCTTCTCTAACATAGTAGATTTTCTTGATCATCTTTTCTTTTTTTTCCTTTTTCGTATTGTTCATGTAGTTTTGTTTGGACATCTTGAAGAATGGTGAGCTATATTTCCACAACTAAAGAATTTTAAAGGAAATTTATTTTTGTACTTACTGGTTCCCTTTTTCATCCTTCTTACAAAGTTATCTTACACATCATCAAGATCATCTGAATCTGAATCTTTAGCTTTTTTTTATTTTCTGGTCTTGAAAGTAGTATCCACTTTTGTACCATTTTTTAGACCAATTTTCCTTATTTCAAGTGTAGTTAGTGTTCCATACAATTGATCTCTATTTTATGTATTAAAATATGCAAATTCCTCAAGAGTAGATTCTTTTTCACTATAATAATCAGGAAGAGTTCTGAGAATTTTCTTTACCACTTTAGTTTCTTTTACTTGTGCACCAAGACTTCTCATAGAACTTAATAGTTCATCAACCCTTTGAATGTAAATTATGATTGTTTCATCATCAAACATTTGTAAAGTCTCAATTGTGCCTTCAAATTCTATAATTTAGTTTGTTTAACCTTATCATCTCCTTCATAGATACTTTATATCTTATCCCAAACTTATTTAGTAGTTTTTGAATCCATAAATTTCACTAATTCAATATGTGAAAGACTAATCAAAAGAACAAACCTTGCCTTACCATCTGTTTCATAGGCCTTGATTTCATCACTTGTGTGCAAACCATTTACAAATATGTTGTATGCAGTCTTTACTACCACCTTTGCAACTTCATATATAGGATAAATTAGATAGCATTCCATCTTCACCTTTCAAAATTCATAGTCTATACCATCAAACATAGGGGTCTCCTTTTTTTTTCCATTCGGATCTACCTCAAACGGTCAAGCCTTTTTTAAGGAACCTTGCTCTAATACCAATTGTTAAATGAATAAGACAACTAAGAGGGGGGCTGAATTAGTTGTACCATCTTAAAAATTCAAAACCCTAAATAGTAATTAGATTTGCATGCATTCATTAAGCCCTTAATCTATTATAATGTTTAAACATGAAAATCAAATTAAAAAAACTAAAACAACCATCACCATACACCATACACAAGAGAACACAAAATTTACGTGGAAAACCCAATGAGGGAAAAACCACAGTGATGATTAGCTCACAATATAAGTAATTGTAAAAATGGTACAAAGAGGATCACTTCTAGAATAGGACACATTGTCCAAAAAGGCTCACAAACTAGGCTCACTACCAGAATATAAAGAAGAAAGACGATAGAATGTTACATAGATAACAAAATCTCAATGCAATAAAGATTCCACAACAACAACTCCAATCATCACTAGCAGTATTCAAGAGATTAAGATACCTCAACTCACTACATTCAGTAATCTTGCATTATAGCTCACACTGTAGTTCACACTTTTGCACTTAATTTTACATCACAACACACAAATCTATTCCAAACTCCATCTCACATAAAATATCCTTGCATTTATACCATTCATAACTTGGAAAACGTCTTCAATTTAGCTACACTATTGTTGCACTTCACAAATTTAAATTATGTCAACACAAAGAATTCTTGAGGTGGAAAAGAATGAAAGTGGACCAATACAAAACTTAGCTAGGACCCAAATCAACTCTCACACACCATACTATGCCTTCATTAATACTTGAAAATCTTTGAAAGTAGTGCAAATACTAGATCAACTATTACCCATGCAAACACCTTTAAAATTTGAATTACACTCTTCCTCAAATACAAAGATGAATTGTGAACCACATACCATAGTTCATCATGATATAAAATATTCCTCTATTCTTTTGAAATCAATTAAAATCATTCACAACAACTCACACCATTAGAATGTACACACCCAATAAACCCAAAATACACTACCAAACACTGCAACTCTACAATCCAACTTTTAGAGTACCAAACCACAAATCCTCTTGACACAAGCAAGAGATCAACATCATCAAAATACCTTCAAATTAACAAGACCTGAAGAACAACAGAAGAGAAAATACATTTCTCCTAGACACCTCTATAAGAAACATTGCAAAACCAGTTCACACACTAGTGAACATAACTTCTTCTATCCATCAATCTAGAAGCCAAACTTTTGGATATAAAAACATTGAACATCTCTAACCAACATATCCAAACCAAAAAAGTAGATCTTCAACCCTGAAGAAATGTGAAGAAAAACGAGAACACCTCTGCAAACCACAACACTTCTATAATACCCTGTTTCCTTATTTTATCAATTTTCTTAGTATCCTCGATATCTAAACCATAAATATAATCTTATCAAAGAAACACCAGCGGTTAAGATTAGCAGCTTAACCGATGAAAACATAATGCAACTAATCAAATCAAAAATATCTTCTCAACCAATGCACTATTGTCATTAATGACAACACAAGCTTAATTACATCAATGACAACACCTTCATACTTGCAAAAAACACATGTCAACATAAAGAGGAAGCATGCACATTTCAAAATTAAAGGAACCATTAATAGATTCTCATAGCCCATGAACATTAAATACTACCCTATTTAAAGTAGAATTTAATCATCCTACGAGGCATTCTTACAAGAAATTATTTCAGAAATAGCTAGAGTGGGAAAGTGGATTTAAAAATCTTTTGGGGAATGTAGCTCAGAAGAATCCCCAAATCCTCCATAGGTCAAATATAGTGATCTATAAGAAAAAGGTACATATTTTCTCCATCCCTTTAATAAATAGGGGAAAATTTTACACCAAAAAAATTAGTCTCGTGAGTAATTGTGGAATACGCGAATGCCCACTAGAAACTTCCTCAAAACTCACTTAACCATGTTTTGAAAGACCTAATTGTAATTTTTTGTGATTTAATTCTATAAAAAATGAAGTACGAGTATTTTGGGTATGATCACCTACCTAGCCTAGCAGGCATGTTGCCTTAAATTGGTGGTACAAAAATAGGGCACATAAACTTGGATGAATTTTGGGAGAGGATAGATAAAGAATATAGACCCTTGGTTATGTAAATATTGGTGGATATTCAATTATTACAAGTGGGTTATTTCCAAGTCGTAGTGAAATACCAAGAATTGGTAATGGAATGCATTAGCCATTACAACCTCTATGCTCAAGAAGTGAGAAATAAGAATAACAAGATTATTGCAAAGTCGGACAGAGATTCTTTCACCAAAATACTCAAATTACCCCAAAGAGAGGTATTCACAGACCTAGATGTCACTTTTTCATACCAAAATTTTATAGTGAAGAAGAGATAGTGTTGAAATATAATATCTAGGAACTAGTTGGCAGTTTTAAAGAAAGGCAAGTCTTAGTTGCCTAGAAATTTGCATAGGTCACACTTTGCAAATAATTTTTTTAACATAATAGTATTGTTAGATAGATTAATTGGAAACATAGATTCCCAAAATTTTGAAGAATGGATGTATTTCTTCATTGTTGTAATTTTTCAAGAAGAATAGTACATCGATTGAAAAAATATTATTAGTGGTCATCTTCATATGAAGGTGATGCAATTCTAGCTCAATAGGCATTTTCACATGTCTTGTTATTTATTACGTCATTGCTAGCATGAGAGCTTAGTCAATTTTATACCTTGCTATGAATTTTGATGAAGTAACCCCAATCTATGATCACTATCGTCAACTCCACTTGGAGAGAAATTATAAAATATTTAGAAGGGTCAATGATGTATCCAAGATTATGGTATTTTGAGAACTTTAGGGTGGCATGAGTATGATGATATCTTAGGAAGCCACTCAATTAATCAATACCTATGGGAGGTTCTTTATTCAATTTTAAAGATTTACATATATTTGAATTGTAAGATACAATGGTTACACATATGAGTTTCCCAAGTATTTAAGTGAAAAATATTTGCTAATCAATAATTTCTATTGGGGATAAATCATGGTACATCTCAAAAAAGAAAGATTCCCATTAAGAACATATAACAAGATAAAGATGAGGAATTTTTCCCATGTAAGATTTTCAAGTATTTTGATTCAAGAAATACCTATGAGGTTGAGTTACTAGAATAATTTTTTTATATCACCTTTATTCAAACTCATAGATATTCATTGGTACCATGAAGGCCCACCTAGTGATAACACGACAAAAAATTTCTTAAAAGAATAAATTTTGTAGTAACTATTGTCATTTCATGCCAACCTTAGATGACCCATCACTGATAACTGATTTGAGAGATTCCCCATGGGACATCTTACATGAATTTTCTCCTCGAAGTTTCCGAAATTTTGCTAAGTCCCAGAATTTTGAGTTTTCGGGCTTTCTCTTACTTGCTTACTTCATGCCTTCTCCATTGCTCCTCTCTTACTTTTCTTTCCTCTAAGTTTTTTTGGGTTGTGGCCTTCACTATTACCCTTTGCCCCTTACCATCCCTCTCCTCTTCCTTCTTTCTCCTTTTAACATTCAGCCTTCCCCTATACCTCTTCCCTTTCTTTGGTAAGAGGTGTAATCAAGGTTAAAATTATCAAGGTTAGGCAATAAAGCATACAATCAAACCCTAATAAATAATGAAGAAAAAATAAGCATACATACATAAAATATAAAGCAATATTACCAAATCTTCATGCCACCATTGATTCACCTTCATTGCACTTTTCTATTTTTCTTGAATATAATAATTTCCCTCAGTTTTTTTAGTATGCAAATAGGCCTAATGACAATGACAAAGAAAAATATTGAAGATTCTAATTGACTATGGATGAACTAGACTTGATTTTGATATAAATATAGCAAGATAGCATAAGATCACCTACACTCATGTAAACTCTAGATAACTTGTGGATAGATGAACAATTACAATGAGAAGGTCATTTATAGGGAAGTCAATTTTGAATGAAGGGCTTAAGAATGAATGGAAATAATCAATGGCCAAGAATGAGATATGAGGTATGGACTAGGGTTATGGAAAAAATCATAAGGATTGATGGTCAAGATTAAATTATAAATAATTTAATCAAGGGTGGAGCTGGTTAATTGAGACATGGATAGATAAGGACTTGATGCGAAAGATAAGATTGACATGGATAAAGAGGTGATAGGGGAAATTTAATAATAAAAATTATTTAAACTAGGTGGCTCATGAATAATTAAAATAGTTATTTAATTATAAAGGAATGTGGTAGTGATGACTTTTTGAATTAAATAATGATTTAATTTTAAATTAAATAAATAATTTAACTTGTTTAATTTATGATAGAAAAGGCTAATGAATAACTAGATAATTAAAATAATTATTTAATTATAGTAGGAAATGGTATAAAAATTTAAAAAATAATAATTTATTTAATTTTAGAAATAAAGGACTTAATTAGTGATGTAATTAAATAAATAAAATTTATTTAATTAATCAAAGAAGAATAAAGATAGAAATGAATTAATTAAATAATTAAAAAAATTCTAATTAATAGAAGATTTATGACCTTAGGAAATAATTAAATAATTAAAAATTATTTAATTATTAGAGACAAAAGAGGAAATTATGGAGAGTTTAGAAGTCATAGGCCTAGGAAAAAATTTAGTGTTTACAAGAGGTATATCATCCTCTCAGCCTCTGACCTCTAACGGTCTAAGGTTCGACACTTGACATCTCTTCTCTTCACGGTTCCTTCCAATTTATTTCTTCCCAACATGAAACATGTGGTATGCTCAACATTCGACTCCTGAGCACCCAATCGTCAACGCTTGACAAAAGCATTTTCGGGGCTTCAAACCATTTTTTTTAGGCTTGTAAAGACTAATTTTTGGGCCCAACCCCCCGACCTTTCGATGTTTTGACACATTTTCTAGGCATGTTTTTTGATGCTCGATTCAACTTCTCAACTACCAGATCTGATTCCTAGGCTTCAAGGATGACAATAATAGCATTCCATGGCTTGTGCAGATGGATTTCATGGGCTCCCATGCCCATTTATTGTTCTTTGTTGACTTCTTGGTGGATATATGCCCTAGGTCATTATTTTCATGGATGGTTCAAATATTTCATGTCATAGTCTCTTTTTCTAACCCTAGTTAGGGTTAAGGTTTGACTTGTGCTTCTTAGCTATGCATGAGATTTAAAGGCAAAAAAATTATTCATTTTTATGGTTCTTCTTCCTCTATCTCTTTTGGGGTTTTTCTTTTGAAAACTTTCATTTTGCATCTCTACCATTGTAAAGACTGACTTTTTGCCTCCACATTAATGGAATCATCCCAGTTTTCCTCTTCTTAGCTCTATGGTGTTTGTGTATGTTATTACCTTCATATCTGAGTGTTTATTGTATTTTCATGCATGTATGTTTGTGATTAAATGGTTTATAGTTGCTAGTTGTGAAACCTCTTTCCTTCTAGTGCCTTGTGAAAACCTTAGCCTTCGTGTATGCCTCTTAAAATTGACCAAATAGAGATTTTTGAAAGTTCCCTTGCCCCTCTTCAATGATGTGTTGTGCACTAGCAATTTTTGAAAGTCCCCTTTTCCTTGTGAGATGTTAGTGGTAGGTTTTCATGTGCTAGGTTGGACCAACACATTGCACTGAGATTGAAAAGGAAGTCAGCCTTCTCTAGAGATTCAAAATCATACGTGCAAAGGTCCTACACCTTGAGGTCATTTCCACTGTTTCATTGGAATGCTAAGATTTGTGCAGCTTAACAAGGTGAAATTTTATGTGACAATAGTTTTTGGCACACTCAATGGGACTCTTTGTCATTGAATAATCTAGTGTTTTCTTCAACGCATCTTTCCTTTTGAGGCATATCTTCAAACACCATGGCGACTCCGTACAAAATCGTCTAATTCAAGTAGCCTAGTTTCATTTCATATTGTTGAGGAAGTGGTGCTCTTCAAAATTTCAGCCTTTGGAGGCATTCTTCAAGCACCTGATAGCTTTGCAACTCTTTGGGTGACTCTTTGGTATGTACCCAAAATCTATGGCTAGGCAATCCTTTGCCCTTATTTTGTAATTTTTGAAGCATTTTCCATGCACAAAAATGCCATATTATAATGGAAACCACATGTACACCCTGGAGCGATATCATGATAATGATAGCTTTGCACCTCCCAATCAACCATATCAAGCTCTTTATACCTCCCATTTCATTCCAAAGAACCATGTTGTTGTTAGTTCTCAACCTTCTCAAAATTATTACCACCCACCCTACCCTACTTAGTCTTCTTGAAAAGCTATATATTCATATCAACAACCCCAAGAGATTCATCATTATGCAAATCAGCCTTATTTCTCTCCTAGTCAACCTCAAGATTTTGATAATTTATGTGCAAGTGATATTACAAGCATTTTACTTGATTTCAATAGACAACTTGAGGATCTTTGTAGACAGCATTAGTTTGACCTACAATAGGAAGATTGGTCTAATCAATCCTATAAAGGGAAGAAAGAAGTTTATTTCCCATGTCATGACGAGGTTATCCATCAAGCTCATTATCCACAATAGAAAAATTTAGATGCTCAATGGAGGTATGAGAAGAAGTTGGAGGCACAAAGAGGGAAAAAACAAGAAGAGTATATAACAAATGATGTTGTTGCTAGGAAGGAAAAAATTAGATTTTCCCTTGCTCTAGCACAAGTGTCTGAGACTCAGGTAGCCCATCGTGCACCTAGTTTCAAATAAGCACCACCATCTTTTCCAGAATGGTCTGCTAAGGAGGAGGTAAGAAAATATAAATTTGTAAGTTTCAAGAAACCTAGAAAATATCTTGAAACTTCCATTAGCCATCCTTTTGTTCCATAAGAGCCTATTGTGCAAGAGGTTTGCAAGAAAAAAAAATTAGTTTCAAGAATCCCAATTAGCCCCTTGAAACTCCCATTCAACCTCTTGTGCTATCAAGTGGATCTTCTATGTTGGAGATCCTAAGTTTTGCAAGCTTCCATTCTGCACAAGAACCTATTCTTGAGGAGGTTGTTGTTGTGGAGCCTTCATGTGCTCAAAATAATGAGTGTCTTTCTTGGCTACAAGAAAAAAATTGAAGATGAAATAGTGTTGCAGCAACAAGGCATTAAAAAGGTAGAAAATATTGATACAATAGAGGAATCGGACCTCTCATTTGATGCACTTCCTTGTTTTGTTGAAAATGAGGAGGATAGGTCAGCTATACATACATCAGTTGAAGCCTTCAAATAGATTGGTTTGGGATTGATGGTTGAAGATAAATCCATGGTTTTGGAGAAGTAACAACATACATGTTTAGCCCCTGCTATAGTGGATGAAGATCTGCAATCTATTGAGGTATATAGTTCTGACGTGGAGGATATCTTTTGGGATGAATTAGAAGCTTTTTGTTCAAGCTTGGAAGCCAATATTTCACCCCCAAAATATTAGCTTTGTGGGCTGCAGTATAAGAATGAAGAGGCAATAGAGGATGTGGTAACCATTACATGCCAAGAGACTTATTTTGTTGCAGCTCATTGCCAAGAAGAAATTCAAACCGAAAGGTAATTTGAAGAATTTAGTTCTTCAGTTGAAGTGTCTCAAAAATTTGATTTTTGTGATGATGAAGTGTGCATCAATGCAAATTATTTTATGGTTATTGAGCAGCCACATATCTGCTTGGAGAGTTTCTCAATTTGATATTATGCCTGAGCTTCAAAGTTTCTCTTTTGATGTGCATGAGGAAGGTCTTTCTTGTGAAAATAAAAAAATTGATTCAACATATTTTAAATCACCATGTGAGCTGGAAACATTGTCCTTCTATTTTAGTTCATGCATTGAGGAGGTCAGTAATGGTGACATTGGCTTATCCTTTTGTGAGGAGAGTTCTATTTTTCTTACAAATGGTTTTCTCATGGATGTTGACTTTACTTCAAAGTGTTTCACCCCTGTTGCTCTATGTTCAGTTGAGACATTGGAGTGTTAGATGAATCCAACACTTGTATCATATGGTTCCCTTGGAATGGAAAAATCTACAGTCAAGCAATCCTTCACCTTGCAATAATTTTGTGTAGTTACATGCATGTTGGAAACAAATTTCAATGGTTGCAGCTAGGTGAGGTCTACAACTATGGTTAGAGGGAGTTCAACTCCTTCAAAAGGTTCATCTTTGACAAAGGGAAACTTCCATTCTTTTCTTTTTGTTAGTTGAGTGTACACATTCTAAATATTTTATTTCCATTAAGTGTATTTGCACACCTTGCATTCTCCTTAAGGTAATGTATGTTCTAGCTTTCATGCCTTCCTCCAAGTGCAACTACACATGTTTTTCTTTACTCTAAGGAGGCCCAAATGTTAATTTTTACCCTTATGACTCTATGCCCAATGGATCGATAAGGCCTCTAGATCCCATGATTAGCATGCAATCATCTTGCAAAAGTCACCATTAATATTTTCATTCCATGCCACCATTAGATGACCCGTCACAAGTAACCAATCTAAGAGATTACCCATGGGTCATCTTGCATGAATTTTCTCCTTGAAGTTTCCTAAATTTTGTTGCCCTAGAATTTTGGTTTTTGAGTTGTCTCTTACTTGCTTACTTCACATCTTCTCCATCACTCCTCTCTTCCTTTCCTTTCCTCTAAATGTTTTCACATTTCGGCCTTCAACCTTACCCTTTTCCGCCTACCATCCCTCTCCTCTTCCTTATTTCTCCTTTTGGCCTTCCCCTATACCTCTTACCTTTCTTCAATAAGAGGTATTGAGTATTCTTGACCTCCAACATTCGACGATCTGACCTCTCATGGTCTGATGTTTGACACCCAACATCTCTTCTCTTTGTGGTTCCTTTTGGTTGCCTTCTTCCCAACATGAAGCATGTGGTATGCCCAATGTTCAACTCACGACTACCTAATCTCTGATGCCCAAAAAAAAGAATTTTTGAGGCTTCAGACCATTTTTCTTAGGCTTTTCAAGTTTTGGGCTCGATGCCCCAACCTTTCAGAATTTTGACATGTTTTCTAGGCATGTTTTTTTATGCTTGATTAAACTCCTCAACTACCAGACCTGATTTTTGGGCTTTAAAGATGACATTAATTTCACTCAATGCCTTCTGCAGATGGATTTCATGGGTACCCATTCCCATTTATTTATCTTTGTTGAATTCTTGGCAGATCTATGCCCTAGGTCATGATTTTCATGGATGGCTCAGATTGCTTAACATGATTAGGGTTAGGGTTTGACTTGTGCTTCTCAGTTATTCCTGACCTATAAAGGCAAAAAATGTATTCATTTTTAGGGTTCTTCTTCTACTAGATCCTCTAGGGCTTTTCTTTTGCAAAATTGCATTTTGCATCTCTACCATTGTAAAGATTGGATTTTTTCCTCCACATTAATGGAATCATTCAATTTTTCCTCTTCTTAGCTCTTTGGTGTTTGTGTAAGTCATTACCTTCATATCTGAGTGCTTATTGTATTTTCAGGCATGTATGTTTGTGATTAAATGGTTTACAGTTGCTGGTTGTGAAACCTGCTTTCCTCCCAACACCTTGTCAAACCCTAGCCTTCATGTATGCCTAGGTGATCCCACAATACAAGTTTACAATTTTTAGCCAAACTCAACATTGAACTGATTATTTTAACTAAATATTCACTTTTGGGCACCTATAGTGGCTAAACCATGATGAATTTGGAAATGATGCAAACTATTGATTTGTGACATTTTACCTATAGATTCTAAATATATTTTTTCAAAAAAATTGGAATCAAATTGCACTTTATTTTCCACCTCCTTTGAAAATTAGTTTTTAATAGTAAACAACATTTTTAAAGAGTGGTGTTACTAGCTAACACATAAAAAAATTTATATGAAGGATAATTTTTTTTTTTTGAATTTAGATTCATAACTACGATATCTAGTGCGTGGAATCAGTTTCATAGCATTTCACTAAATATTTTTTTCTTAATTAGGTTTCAAATTCAAACCATTTAAAATTTAGACATGATTTACTAGCTAAAACATAAAAAAAATTATATGTATTGAAATTCAATTTTATTTTTTTGTTGGATCAAGGACATCAATATCTAGTGCATAGATATTTTTCAGTTTTTTTAATAATCTGCTATTTTTCCACATGTGAAGAATAGAGAGCTTGATTTTCGGTGAAAAACATACATTCACAAGAAATAAAAAATAATTACAATAATAAATTAAATCTATTTAAAATTATACTTTTTGGGAAGCTTATAATAAGGACTACATACGTACAAAAAATAAATTTTAAATGAATTCATTTGATCCCCCAAAAGTTACATCAAAAGTGGTTTTTCATCAACACTTTTATAGGAGTAAATGAGACTTCATTATAGGTATGGTTTAAAACTAGTGGGGTTATATCCAAGGGGGCTTGATCTAAGGTGGTTTGATCAAAGCCTCTCCAATTGGAACCCTTTAAACGAAACTTTTCAAGGCTTAAATCATTATATTTTCTAAAAATATGTGATTTTAGCAAAAATTAGGATCTCTTAGAAAGTGTAAACCACTATTGTGGGATCACTCGCCTCTGAAAAATCAAACAAAAAAATATTTGTGAAAAGTCTCCTCACCCCTCTTCAATGACGTGTTGTGCAATCTTGGTCAAGAAGAAGTGACCTTTCTATTTTGGTGTATCACCTCCCTCTCATTTTCATGTTCTCCTTCTCCCCTTTTCCTTGTGAGTTGTTAGTGGTAGGTTTTCATGTGTAGGGTTGGACCAACACATTGCACTAGGATTTGAAAGGAATTCAGCCTTCTCCAAAGATTCGATCTCATATGCACAAAGGTCCCACAACTTGATGTTGTTTCTATTATGTCATTGGAATGTTGAGCTTCATGCTTAACAAGATGTAATTTAATGTAACAACATTAACCACAAGAGAAAATAGTGTAGATTTTGGACCAAAAATTTGGGTGCAACATCAAAAACATATGGTATGAAGAACACCTAGTTAAGTGGAAATAAATAATAATTGAAGACTCATCATTGAATTCATAAATTGAAGTGGAACACCTTGGTTACCCTCAAGAATTGAAAGAATGTGGCAATCATTTTTCAAACAACCCTAGTTGTCTAATGTAGGAGCCTCAAAATATAGCTTACTCAACTTCACCGCATAATATTATTTTAGCTCATGAAAAATAATCACAATTCCACAATAGCTCATGTATATCATATCCAAATCTCAATAGGATCAAACTATACAAAGTTATCATTGTCAAAGATCAATATTTAGAATAATCGACATTTAGTTCATCAAATGAGGTTTGTGAAACTTTTCGATGCTTTGTGGTGTTTAGCTCAACATATCTCAAGGAAGTAGATGATTAGAGGGAATTTCAACTACAACCACATCAACTTTCTTTAACACTTAATGATTCATAAATTAATTTCGGTTGACCTACACATTACACTAGATATTAAGATTTGGAACCCTTGTGGCCAATGTGGATCATTCCTAGATATTGGAGGTAATATATAATCACCTCTTGAATTTATTTGGAGGATAGTGAATCAAGAATTGACCTTAGGGGGATATAATTTAGTGATCCAAGTAGTGATAGTAATAATATGATAGAGTGAGAGTAGTTCTTATTGTCAAATCTTTATATATTAGCTTGTAATAATCCTTTGGTAGCTTATAGTCAAATCTATATTTGTAATCTACTTGTGATAGGAGAGTGAGCCAGTTGTAAGCATCATGAGTTACTAAATCTAGGAGAAGGTTTTTTGTTATTCTATGTTAATTTTGTTGTGTCAAATCCTAGTTGCACAATCAAACACTCCTTTTGTTGGACTCTTCATCCAAGACTATATAAAGCATATGAATATCTAACTTAGTTTATATTTATCATCAATATCTTGAAACTCAAAGTGTTCTTCTAAATTAGTTATCCAATCTATCAACTCTTCAATATTTAGGATACTAGAATAATTGGGAACGATTTGGACTATTTTTGTTATCAATACATAATATTATTTTCAACATTACTTCTTCCTTTTCTTCCTCTTCACCTTCACTCTACCAAGTAGGGCTAGATCATGATCATCATAGCTTTTATCGTTTATGTAATTAGTGTTTCTTCTATAAGTTTTCTCAAAGTCATCCATCCAAATTTTCATAGCTTTCAAAATCTTAATCATATTTTTCATTTCCCAACAACATTAACTATACCATATCCTATTTGTCATGGGCTATTGGTTTGGTGTAAACTATCTTAAGCCAATGGTCTATCCACAATCACCCCTACAAACTGCCTCATAGTCAACACTGCATTTACAATGTTCTTGTGGGTTGCCTTAATTTGGTTTTCTATTTAAATCAAGGATCTTCTACACAATACTTTCCTACAGGAAGATATCATTAACTCCTATAAAGTACAAAAGAACATGGAGCTTCTTTTTCAAAGTATGCTCTAATTTATTGGCGTCATATCATGACTCATGAATCTAGTGTCATGTTATAGTATTTTACATATATTTATTTTCTTGTATATCATGAAGTCATTCTTAAGATGAATTGAATAATCATCTTGAAGATAAACTAAATAAACATACAATATTGATAAACATATACATTGCATCCCATTTGAATTAATAATATTTTGAAAGTATATTCTCAGATTTATTTTCATAATCTTTTTTTACCCTAATATAACATACAATTATTGATTGTTATATTTCCTACTACAATAAATTCTAATAATAATTTAGTATAATTATATAAACACTTAAATTGAAGGCAACAACTTTAATCTCTATAAGAACAATCATACTTAAACTATATACCTATCTAAATTAATAAGTGAGTCAATATTTCATGGTACTCTTCCCCCTATTCATCTAGAAGACAATAGACTCCAATCTAGAGATACTTTTTGCATCAATAGTTGTTGGCTGTTTGGAAAAAAAATTGAATTTGTTCCTTACCACTTTAAACTTGATAGTTCTCACTTGATTGTAGCAGGGAAGAAAAACATGTATGAAGCTTTTCTCTACTATATTATAGTCAAAAAGCTAAATCTCCCAAGCACTTTAATCCAAGTAGTGACAACCATTTGAAAATATACATCTAGTTTTGTGTTTTAATTGCTTATATTCCCATCAGCTGTACTTACATTTCCTCGCAAATTACTTTTTGAGGCACACAAAATTCTTCATATTGAAAGATGAACCCCGGGATTTACGTGGAGTATATTTTTGAAGATCAAAGCTTGAATTGAAACGAAACAATGTGAAGAGCGTGCAAACATAATGATCATATGTGAAGATTAGTTTTCCTTTTCAGACGTAACTTTTGTCTAGATTTTGCAGATATTGTACGAATCGTCTTTGAATGTGTAGACAAAGTTTCCAAAGTTATCACAAATGGAAGACTGTAGAAAAAAGGGACCAAGAGAGAGAAAAGTGCACCAGCTCTATCAAAAATACTGATCATTTTGAAGTTGAGGTGTACTTATTTGAAAATGAAAATGTGTTGGTTTGCTTAAAAAAAAAAACCATTCAAATTATTTAGATTAATTAATTAAAATTTAATAATGTTATTGTTTCTATTCATATTGTTAATGAATACAATCAAGATGATAATGTTAAACATAGCAATGAGGGATGTGACCCTTTCATTGATATTTTGGATCTCATTGATATATAAGACAAACTAGACGATTGGGATCCTCCTCCTTTTTCTTCTATCCTTGTTCTTGCTACTTAATGACTTGTTTTTATTGTTATAATTTTCTTTGTTGTAGGTTGTAGCCATGTTTGAACTTTAAAGGTATGACTATTTCTACCCACCTTTTTTTGTGAATATGTGTACCACTATTTTATAAATGGTAATATCGATAGTATTCATAAAATAAAGGTATATAGGGATTGTCTTAATAATCAAGTCATATACGTTATATAGAGAAGATGGAAATATTCTAGAGCAAGCTTGATATTGGATATTGGGTTTGTGAGGGCTTAACAAGGATTTTCACATAGTGAATAAGTTATGGAAGTGCAATAGAGGATTTTGTATTTAGAGTTGATGTCTAACAACATACATTTACATCTATTATGGCAAAAACCAAGTTGCATGAGAAAAGAAAGAGTCCACAACCAAAAGTGAATAGTGTGGGAATCTTAAAATGAGAAATTTTGTGTTTTTCATAAGCTTCAACTACTTCTACTCATGAACAACACCCAAACACTACCACAAATTCTAAGAGTTAGCTAACTTAATCCCAAAAGTCTCAAGCTATTTTTATGTGTCCATTGAACAATGATACAATATGATATTTGATACTAGCGAGTTGATTTCCAAGGATTTCAACTAGGTAAATGATTTCCATTTATGAGTTTCAATTAAATGAAGTTATTTTTTATTATTTGATAGGATTCTCTTTATGCCTCTTTGCCACACCCTTCCAAGCATTTTTCATCCATTTCCATCACCATTTTGATCCATTTTTAATCTCTCTATTTTCCTATTACTATTGTTTATGCATTTTCCTTAGTGTTCGTTATTTCACTTGATTTTTATAAAACCCCTATCAACCCAATTTGTTTTATATATTTTTAAGCCTTCAAATCATCCTCCATTATTCTTAAACCATCATGGATCCATTCATTTTTTTGGCATGTTTCACCCTTTTCTATTGTAAGCCCTTTCATGAAATCCTTTGGAGTAAGCCATTACCATGCCAAATATTTGTTAGAGTGCTTCAAACTTGAAGTTTCCCATTCTTAGATCGATCCTCTTTATTATCATTAAACACTTTTGGAGTGAACCCAAACCTTATTCCAAAAATATTTCCCTACCCCACTAGCCTTGTTATTTTTCATGTGTCATTTTCTTTCAAATTATAGGTTTTAATGGGTATGATTCCATTCATAATTATTTCTTTGCATATATTATATTAAAAAATATTATTTATTAATGGGTGATCCTACAATAGTGGTTTATAATTTTCGGTCAAACTGGACACTAAAATATTTTTTTCTAACTAAATCTTCACTTTCGGGCACCTATAGCGGCTAAACCGTGAGGAATTTGAAGATGATGCAAACTAGTGATTTGTGACATTTTGTCTGTAGATTCTAAATATATTTTTTTTCAATTTTTTTGGAATCATATTTCACTTCTTTTTCCATCTCCTTCGAAAACTAGTTTTTTTCAACAAACAACATTTTTAAGGAGTGACACTCACTGTATCCAACATAATTTTTTTTCCATGAAGGATGAAATTCTAATTCTTTCGAATTTAGATTTATAAATATGATATCTAGTGCTTCCAATTGGTCTCATAGTTTTTTATTGAATCTTTTTTTCTTTAATCAAGTTTCGAAGTTAAACCAATTACAATTCAGACATAGCGGACCGTATACAACGTAACTTTTTTTGTATGTATTGAAATTCATTTTTTTTGTTGGATACAGAACTTCAATATCTAGTGCACTCATATTTTTATTTTTTTATTTTTGATAATATGCTAATTTTTCACATGTGCAAAACAAAGAGCTTGATTTTCAATGAAAAATCTATGTTTAATAAAACTAAAAACAAAAATACATAATAAAACCAAAACATATTAAAATTATATTCGTTGGATAGCTCATTTTGAGGACTATTATCATCCAGTTGGGTTTGTTAGTTTTCCTCCATTTTCATCATCAACCCGAGCTTGGAAGTGCAAAATTCTAGATTTTTTTACCACTTGAGGGGGAGAAGAAAGGAAAAAGGGTTTCCTTTGGGTGTTTTTGGCAAGAATGGTGGGAAGTTCATTGAATGGGTTCACTCAAACCCTAGTTCATTCGAACCCCCTTTTGGTTCGTTTGAACCCCAAAAACGAAATTTTTTGGTATGGGGTCATTTTTTTCAACTTTTCCTTCCTCACTCTAGTTGTAAGCCACTTTTGTGGGTTCAGCCTAATGTTCTAGTTTAAATTCATGTTTGAAGTCCCACAAGGGAACTAGGGAAGACTCCCCATTTTAACCTCTTATTTCTATAATTTTTTCATTCACAATTTAAGTTTGATTGTGGGTTATTTTTAGGATATTTTTTAGAGTTTCACAAGAAGTTTTAATACAAAATTATAGTTTACATTTTCTAAATGATCCCCCATATAATTTTTAGAGCTTTCTCTAACATAGGTAGGGTCACCCAGATAGTCAAGGTAGCCTTGTTGGCTACATCAAGCGTACTCAAGGCCACCCTATAGGTTATCATATTGATTTTAGGGCCTATTTTAGTAGTTTTATACTCTAGATTACTACTAGATATCTCTATAAGGCCCAAGGATCCATCCATGCTCCAAAATTATGGATTTATTATGTGAAACCACCCTAATAAGTCCATTTATCTCAAAATTTTCTATAAATTAGAATCATTAATTGTTCAAATGGTCTCCATTCTATTTTTGAAAATCAAGAATTAAAAACCTTGGCATTCTTTCTCATGATGTTACCATTGATCCCCATCATTTTTAGGCTATTACCATTCAATCTTCTAATTGAAATCATTTTAACTGTCCAAATTATATGTATTATTTTCCTCATGTCAATCATGGCCTCCTAAGTTTACTATTAATTGCATTCTTTATATTTGTCATGGAGAGGTGAGCAATGTTGAGAAGCTAAGACAATATATTAATTGGATAATAAATAAGTTTCAAGTATATACTTCCTCTTTGGTCAAGGCTGTTGGGAATATGATGTCATTTAATTGCATTCTTAACTTATTTCATGTATCTCCTAAGTCCTTGGAATGGGTTTCACAACTCTAGGATTACGAAAAGATTAATTTGGAATGAAATAAACATTTAATTTGGCATTTGTAATTATTTATAAGTGTTAGAAGCATGTGGGGACACCATGGAGTTAGCTCCTACAAAATAGGAGCACATGGGCACACAAAGGGGAGGTGGGATGCACCTTAGTTTCGTTAACTGGTTGGTGAATTGAGTACACTTCAGAAATGCATCCTAGGTTCCTACAAAATAGGGATTTTGATTTATGCATGTTGAGTACCTATAAAATAGGGATTGAAGTTCAGTTCAGTTCAGTTTAGTTCAGTTTAGTTCAGTTTAGTTCAGTTCAGTTTAGTTTAGTTTAGTTCAGTTCAGTTCAGTTTAGTTCAGTTTAGTTTAGTTCAGTTTAGTTCAGTTTAGTTCAGTTCAGTTCAGTTTAGTTTAGTTCAGTTCAGTTCAGTTCAGTTCAGTTTAGTTCAGTTTAGTTCAGTTCAGTTTAGTTCAGTTTAGTTTAGTTTAGTTATGTTATGTTTCAGTTATCTTCAGTTGCATGTTAGTTAATCTTAGTTTACTTGAGTTGCATGGACAGATAACAGGTTGATACATTCAATTAACAGATGGAGGATCATGCATGCACATTGTTTTGCATGAATCAGTGACAGATGTGTTTCAGTTAACAAAGATCAACTTGGGCCCACCTTGGGTGCCCAAGTTGGCATCTTTGAGTTACAACTAATGCAAGGAAAAGATATTTGTAATGCTTAGTTAAGTGGGACCTAGAATGGACGCCTTCTTTGAGGATGAGCTTACAAAAGATATTTTTGATAACTATGAGGTTAACACTTCAGTGTTGGGCGCCAACTTTGAGGGAGACTATTGTTCGACTTTTTCATGTATGTTTGAACTCAACTTGGCAACCCTAGGCATGGATTTTCTCAAGAGGATTTTTGATAATGTATATGTTAAATCTTATAAGTTTGTAAGCAAGTTTATTGTCTATTATTACAGCCATTGTATGAGAAATTTTATTGTCTATTATTGCAGCCATTGTATGAGAAAGTTGTGTGACAAAATATTGCAGGTTGTGAAGAAGATTTGTTGAAGACAGAAGAAGCACATCAAGGAGAATTGAATCAATATTATTGTAACTCATTCAAAGGTTAAATGATACAAGCAAAAACAATTATGGTGGAGTTTTTAACCCAAAAGGGTTTTATCCACGTACATACTGTGTCCTTTCTATTTTGTCTACTTTCTACAACATTAAAATTGATCTAATTCAAGATTAATCATACACAAAATATTGTGACAAAGAATACTAAAATTGAATCTATAGTTACATAGGATTTACATAATTTTAAGCTAAATTATTCTACAGTTTTACCTTCATTTTCAACAATTGGTATTAGAGCTAGAGGTTGGGTAGAGTTTGGGATGCCTTTCTCTTAAAAGTTTGAAGGTTTTTTGGCTATAGTGGGAGATTTTAATATTGTTTCAATTGTTGATTTAAAAAATTAGTGTATTGCAATGGTTTCTACTTCTCGTTTAGATATTGAAAGGTTCAATGGATTTGGGTATGAGATATGGAAATTAAAAATGGAAGATCTCCTTGAAGAGAGAGATCAATGGTCATATGTAGGTAATACGACAAAGACACCTACATCGATGTCAGATGAGGATTGGGATAAGTTAGATAAGAAGACAAGAGGAACCATAAGATTATTTCTTGATGATGTTGTTCTCTTGAATGTTCCAGATGAAAAGACTGCATTTGATCTATGGAAGAGAATAGGTGATATTTATCAAACCAAAAGCCTTACTAATAAGTTGTATCTGAAGAGACAATTACATTTTTAAAGATGAAAGATGGTGATTGTATTACACATCATTTAAATGCTTTTAATTTGATTATGAGTTAGTTCTCATCTATAGATGTAAAGCTAGAAGATGAAGATAAATGCATTTTGTTACTTTGTTCTTTACCAGAGTCTTGGGAAAATCTAATTGTTTCTATCAGTGGTAGTGGTCTAGATCCAAAGATGGACAATAAAATTCCTACTCTCCTATCAAAGGAGATGAGGAGGAAGTCTAAAGAGGAATCCCAAGATGCCCTTTTTGTAAGAGGTGGGCCTAAGAAAAAGGAACCTAAGGGAGAAAAGGAAGGAAAGGGTAAGTCTAAAGGATGGTCTAAAACCCCTGGTAAGAGTAAGGTAAAGTGTTGGAACTGTGGGAAACTGAGACATGTGAAGAAGGATTGGAAGAACAAGAAAAAGAGTTCTAATTCTTCTATAGAGGAATCCTCATATAACAGTAATGATGCATTGGTTATTTCAGCTAATATAGTTTGTGATAACTCTTTTCTTGATGTTATAGAGTTATCTTCATGGAAATGATGGAAGTCACAACATTGCCATGTGTGACTCGGTACCATGGTTCAGTGGGAGTTGTTGGCAGTGATGTGGATGCATCATTGGTATGGTTATCTTCATGTGATTGGGGATATGTTTTCTTGGTTTAGAGTGGATATGTCATGGTTTACTCTTGTTTGATTTAGGTTTTGGTATGGTACTTGTTCTCTCAAGACTAAGATTTTTATGTATGTTATGATGCATGTGATCTCCTTAGAGGATATTTTTATATCATGGATCTCATTTTTATGTTCTTGATTTATGATTGGAGCTTTGACATTGATCGTAGTAGTTCTCTTTGTATTGGGTACATTAATCATTTGCTTGATTACTTCATGATGGTTTTGTGTTGTATTTGGAGTTTGGCATGGATTGGTTGGTTACAGGTCCTCATGGATACTTGGAGAAATAGGTGAGGCTTGAGTTCTCTTATAAGAAAAGAGATATATGTTGGAATGGTTACTTGTAAGAGAATATTTTTCAACAGTAAAGACCAAGAAGCCTACACCTTAGTTGGATGTGAGTTCAAAAAACTCGGTAGTTCTTTATTTGAGAGGTATTTGCCTGTTATATCTTTCAGATGTGTTATGTTTCATGATTTGATTTCTCATGGGATTGAGTTGATTCATGATTGATTTTGGAGACTCATTTAAGGATGGTTTAGCATGAGTTTATATGTTTTATCTTTCATAGATATGGATCTTGAGCTATGGATACTTTATTTTGGAGGATTTATTTTGAGGGATGTTATGACATGGTTTATGGGCTGATTTCCAATTATGGGGATGGTTACCTTGAGTTTGATATTCTTGGTTTAGAGATTATGGTTTTTTACTTGACCTTTTGGGAGCTGTATAGTTAACAATATATTCTTTGATTGAGTTGAGGCCATGGATGATCTTAATTTAGGAGATGGCTATCATGATGTCATGGATAGCTTGGTTACACTTTTCAGTGGGAGTTTTTTGATAGTGGTGGTTTGATGTTTATCTTGTTTCCATGTATAGCTCGGTATAATAGTTTAGTAGGAGCTTTGGTAGGATATGGTTATCTTCATGAAATTTGAAGAGGATGTAGTTTTTTGGGTTTTGAGTATTAATCATTTGCTTGGAGATTCATGATTATGCTGGTTGAATTTGAAGTTGGCATGGATTGACTAGTGGGTACTCATGGATACTACAGAGACTTGGGAAGGGTATTGATTGAGAAAGTTAACACTTTAATCAATGCTACAAAAATGTTCTCGTGGTGTAGGAAGGCCATTAGCCTTGAGTCCTGTACTTGATTTATATTTAATGATTCCTTGTTTAGAATAATTGCAATGATAATGTCAAGTGGGAGAATGTTAGGAATAGGATGCCATTTAATTGCATTCTTAACTTATTTCAAGTATCTCCTAAGTCCTTGGAATGGATTTCACAACTCTAGGATTAGGAAAAGATTAATTTGGAATGAAATAAACATTTAATTTGGCATTTGTAATTATTTTGAAGTATTAGGAGCATGTGGGGATGCCTTGGAGTTAACTCCTACAAAATAGGAGCACATGGGTGCACACATGGGAGGTGGGGTCCACCTTAGTTCCGTTAACTGGTTGGTGAATTGAGTACACTTCAAAAATGCATCCTAGGTTCCTACAAAATAAGGATTTTGATTTATGCATGTTGAGTACCTATAAAATAGGGATTGAAGTTTAGTTCAATTTAGTTTAGTTCAGTTTAGTTATGTTTTAGTTATCTTCAGTTGCATGTTAGTTAATCTCAGTTGAATTGAGTTACATGGACATATAATTGGTTGATACATTCAACTAATAGATGGAGGATCATGCATGCACATTGTTTTGCATGAATCAGTGACATATGTGTTTCAGTTAACAAAGATCAACTTGGGCCCACCTTGGGTGCCAAAGTTGGCATCTTTGAGTTACAACTAATGCAAGGAAAAGATATTTGTAATGCTTAGTTAAGTGGGACCTAGAATGGACGCCTTCTTTGAGGATGAGCTTACAAAAGATATTTTTGATAACTACGAGGTTAACACTTCAGTGTTGGGTGCCAACTGTGAGGGAGAATGTTGTTTGACTTTTTCATGCATGTTTGAACTCAACTTGGCAACCCTAGGCATGGATTTTCTCAAGAGGCTTCGTGATAATATATATGGTAACTCTTATGAGTTTGTAAGCAAGTTTATTGTCTATTATTGTGGCCATTTTATGAGAAAGTTTATTGTCTATTATTGCAGCCATTGTATGAGAGAGTTGTGTGAGAAAATATTGCAGGTTGTGAAGAAGGTTTGTTGAAGACAAAAGAAGCACATCAAGGAGAATTGAATCAGTATTATTGTAACTCATTCAAAGGTTAAATAATACAAGCAATAACAATTCTGGTGGAGTTTTTTACCCGAAAGGGTTTTCTCCACGTAAATATTGTGTCCTTTATATTCTATCCACTTTCTTCTATCAATATTTTGTCTACTTTCTACAACATTAAAATTTATCTAATTCAAGATTAATCGTACACAAAATATTGTGACAAAGAATACTAAAATTGAATCTACAGTTACACAAGATTTACATAATTTTAAGCTATATTATTATATAGTTTTACCTTCATTTTCAACAAAGACCACCCCCATGCACGATGCTATCATGGTGGCTACCAATACTAATCAGTGTTATCACATAAGCTATTTTGCATATAGTATCCTTGTCCTTTTGATCCAATCACTCACAAATCTCACAAGTTGCTTGAAGACCTTATCCTAAGAAAATTTCATTAGAACCATTTTCCTATATAGGTACATTGAAGTCTATTTATTTACTATTTTTTATTTCCAATTCTTAGTTGAACTCACTACTTGTTGATTTCCAAGCCCTAAATATTTCTAATTTACATATTTAATATATTTTTCAATCAAATTGATAGCCTCAAATCCCATGGTCATAAATTATAGTTAGGATAGTTTGAAATAACCTTAGGTAACCTTAATTTGCACATTGTTTGTACACACAACCACACCAAAAATATTCTTACACAAAATGGTTCATCATTAACATTATTTTATTTGGTGAACTTATTAGATTCAACTATTTCAAGGTGCATGATAGATTTGAATATGGTTGTCTATTCTTTTTTTATGAAGCTAGTCATGCCTCTATTGATAGAAAAATCTTGACCAAATGTGAACCAAATATTGATAGAAAAACCTTGACAAGAGTCCAAGATTTAATTTATTTTTTTGTGTAGTAAACCTCATTGTGATGCAATAAAAAGAGAGAACTTATATATGCAATAAGTATATATAAAATGGTAATAAATTTTATACATTCATATACACACTTAGAAAATCATATATTAAAATACTTTAATTTCATACATATTTTATAGTTAATTCCTCATGCTATATATGTATATGTTTATGTGTATGTATATGTGTGTATGTGTGTGTGTATGTATGTATGTATGTATGTATGTATGTATGTATTTATGTATGTATGTATGTATGTATGTATGTATGCACACTCACCCATATATCTTCGACATCTCCTTATTCTCTTACATATATTTAATTAATATGATTTAATACTCTTATCTCACACTTTTCCCTTTTTTAATATAGCATCTTAATGCCTTTCCATCATATTCTTCTATAATAACACTTAATTATAGATTATTCCCATGAGTTTACCTTATCCTTTTATGATATTTTATACTTTCATCACAAGTATTTACACATATCATTGGTGTTTTAATTCTATTTAAGTGGTATATAATGGATATATGGGTCTAGAAATGACCCAAATTATATTTGTGGTGCCTTGCAACCCTCTATATCTTTCCAAAATTCTCTCTAGGTATGTATGTATGTATGCACACACACACATCTAAACACACATATATATCTTCCACATATCCTTATTCTCTTACATATATTTAATTAATATGATTTCATACTCTTATGTCACACTTTTCCCTTTCTTAATATAGCATCATAATGCCTTTCCATCATATTATTTTGTAATAACACTTAATTATAGATTATTCCAATGAGTTTACCTTTTCCTTTTATGATATTTTATACTTTCATCACAAGTATTTACACATATCATTGGTGCCTTAAGTCTATTTAAGTGGTATATAATGGATATATGGGTCTAGAAATGACCTAAATTATATTTGTGGTGCCTTGAAACCCTCTATATATTTCCAAAATTCTCTCTAGGCCTGAAAATATATTTTATCCTCAAGAAAAATTTAGCAGCCACATTTTCTTTCAAAATTAATCAACAAGGGAGTGCAAGGGAGGCTATTTTTAATAAAGGAATTTGTTGATAGATTTTGTTGTAAAACTATTTATAACTACCAAAAATGGGTTGTTTTTTTAGTTGGTTGTTGGTTGAATGTGAAGGAGCATGCAAAAAAACATGGATTGTGTAAATGAATACACAACAATGAGAGTGTTGTACAGATTGAAGGCGCTTGAGAGTGTACACATAGTTGAAGACAATTTTATCGGTTAGTGCAACTCTATGGTTTTTTAGATAATAAAATATTGGACAGATGTTATGTCGACATAGCTCACATTGGGTGAACCATCTTAAATTTCATATTTTTTATGTAATTCTCATTTTTATTTCTATCATATCATTAATACTCGTGTTATTTAATTATTCTATCCTTTCAATAAATCATAACAATTGGTGTTAGAGTGGTTTTGTTTGTCATTTGGAAGGAGAATTTCAAGCTTGAGTAGGAGCATTTTCTTAAGAAAGGAAACGTAAGGTTTAAAAGCTCATCCTCCAAAATTATTAGCTATGTAAAATGCAAATGGAAGATTACCTGTGTCAAAAATATTTGTGATGGTCATTGCAAGGAAAATCAAAGAAACTTTCAATGATGTCAGATGAAGAATGGGTTCAAATTTTTGACAAAAAGGCAATGTGAAGTATTCTTTGTGGCATTTAACATATCCAAAGTGAAGATAACAAATGATTCAATGTAAATGTTGGTAAAATTATACAAAAATTCCTATTGCAAGCTTGTTGCAGGTGTTGTCATTGATGCCAAATAGAATGGAGATTGTTGTAGTTGTTGTCTTATTTTCTCAGGGTGGTAGTGTGGGAAAAGTTGTTGATCAAAAGTGTTGTGAAGTTGTGGTTTCATCATGTTGATGAAGAATATTGTTATTGTGGTTGTACTATTGAGAATGATTGAATTATTTGTCTCTTGATGTAAAACATTGCATATGACATGAAAGAATGTATGAAAGGTTTTCATATAGTTAGTGGATCAAGAAGTTGTATTGAAAAGATCCAAAGAATGCTTCACATTCCCTTGCATTTGAAGATATGGCTTTACAGTTTGAAAGGTGGAAAAAGATAAGTGTGAAGCATGTGTGTTCCTATTTTTAATGGATGCAAATCATTGCAAAAGTTTCTAGAGCTAGTAGAGTGAAGACTATATATTGTTGTAGTAAAGAAGGTTTAGATAAATGCTTCACATGTCTTCACAATTGATGTTTTGGTCTTGTGGTTTGGAGGATTTGTTCAAAATGTCTATCTCTTTTCTCATTTCAAGTTTTAGGTATTTTTGATTAAGGTAAAAATAGGTTTTGAAGGGATCCTGAAACCCTTTAACAGTAGATAAAAATAGGATAAAGCATTAAAAGTTCAAAAAAAGAAGAAAAGTTGCCAACAAAGAAAAAACCAAAGACCAGTGCAGAGGCAGCACAACCCGAAAAACTAGAAAAAGACCTACAGGAAACCAGACACTAAGCCAGATTTCTCAAGATATCAACAACATCCTTTTCCAGATTTTCCATGTTAATAGAAACTTTCTTCATCTCTAGAATGTCCATAGGGGTCTTGTCCAACTTTCTTTTCAGGTTGGCTCTAGTACATTTTCTTGGCCCAACCCCTTCAGCCTGGCTTTGATCTTTATCATCCTCCACATACACCACTGGTTTAACCTAATGAGCCCTTTCCAGATTAATGACCATCATAATCATGGTACTAGCAGTGGATTTAAGGATTTTATGGCTCATTTACAATACCTTCTAAATTGACTCTCTAACATTATCTAGCCTCCCCTCCATATCAAAAAGATTTCCATCATGATTGTTCTTGAAATGCTCCAAATACTCCATTGTTTTCTTTAGACACTCAACCATGTACTTCTTTTCATCTTCCGTCCATAGGTCCTTAGCTCTATCTTTATCCTTGCTCATATTATCAACCACCTCCACCTTTTCCAACTTGTTGTTATAAGCTCTTTGATTAAGCTTAATATCCTTTATCTCAAAGAAGGCCCACCTAAACAGATGAAAAATATCAACCGAACCATTGCAGGCTATTGCAAGGATATCAATAGGGTACTCACACTCAGCTTTGAAGTAGTGAACATCTTCCTTTAGGTCACTGGGGAACCGAGGCCTGTCCTCTTTATCCGTGGTTGGGTAGCTAGAATTCTCAAAAGAATTGATGTGTTGAGATCCCTCTTGGTCAATGTGATAGGAGGGATCCTCCTCAATTTTTATTTTACCCTTCCCCTGATGAGAAACACTAGGTGTCCCTTTCAGTTTTAGTTTGGTGGCATTAGACCCTAGGTAAATAATTTTCTCCCTACTAGTTGGAGTCATCGCACTGGGTTTAGGGAGGGCACATGCTTTAGGCTTTCTTTTGGGTTTACCCTTCTTCTTAGCTTCCATAGGTTACTCTTCCTCCCCCTCCATTTCAGTATCCCATTCATCATTATCCGTATAACTATCATCCAACTCCTCTTTATCAGAAACAAAGTGTGGAGAAGGGATTTGATGGGAAATGACTGACATTGCTTTAAAGTGTTCAAATATGAGAATGAGTAAACCCTCATAGATAATGGGATATCTCATTGGATTAGACACATGGTCCTGAAGATTCAAATTTAAAGAAGTTGAGAGATAGAAAGGAAGGGAAACCCTAAGCTAGTGCCTTAAATGGTTCAAGAGCACAAAGTGATACCCAAAAACTATGGTGTATATCTCCCATCCAAAGAGATATATTCCATAATAACCCTCAACACCTCCTTCCACAACAACTTAAGTTTAGTGGCATCATAGCTACTCTTGGTAGCTCTCAGAAAATCCTCCCTTTCCTTGTCAGTATGAGGGAAATTCTTAACCACCTGGTCAAAGAGCTTCCTATCTCTGTAGAACTTGAGACCATCCATAGGCATTCTAGTAACATCAAAGATTAAGTGTTCATCGATCGTCACTTTCCTCCTGAAGATTCTAATTCTGCCATTATTCCAATCCTTTAAAAAAGCCCTAGTAACCTCCTGATTCCTACTATGGAGCTTCTCCATATAGCTCGTAATGCCACCCTTCTCTAGCACCCTCCACAATTTGTCATTGGTCTTCAACTCTTTGCACTTGACCGGTTCCACGATCGCCACCCATTCTGTCTGTAATGCAACCTATCTTCAAAGATTCCAGAATTCCAATACTCCTAAGTGCAAAAATGCCCAAAAAGCATGCGAAATACCAAAGATTAATTTGGCAATTAATTCCATGATACTCCATCCCTTGATGAAAAATGATGAAACAACAGTTCCAAGACTGCTTAGAAAAACCCACCTTCATCTTAATCATTATTCGAAGGGGCAAATTGAACCTTCCCATGGGTTCGATCATACAAAATTAAGGCCTTGATGTCAGCCTCTAAGCCATCACTCCTCTGCCATGCCACTTTACTATTAGTCTTAACCCCCATATTTATGAAGTAATCTGCCACCGTATTGGTCTCCTTATAGACATGGGTGAAAAAATGGTTCTCAAAGGAATTAATTATTTCCTTCAATAAATTAATCCAATTCTCTATAGTCCTAGAAGGTTTTTGAGACCCCTTGATACATTGGATTATATTATTAGAATCCCCTTCGATCCACACATTTTTTAACTTTAGCTACCTAGCAAGATTAAAGACTTGGTAAACCCCTATGGCTTTAGCAAGGTGGTTGGTCTAGGTGCCCAAGGGGAGTGCCACTACTGAAATGAAATTGTCATTGTCATCCCTGATCACTCCCCCACACCCAACAGGCCCAGGATTACCCTTGGCCGCCCCGTCAAAGTTGATTTTACACCATCCAGGGAGAGGGATTCTCTAGTAGATTCCTTCCATAGGCCCCTTCATCAGTTTAGGAACATGAGACACGCCAGCCTTAATCATCCAAGCCTCAGCCACTCTAAGATCATAGTCTTGACAATTGTTCTTCCCTTTAACCTTCACATTATAGTTTAACAAGTTGAAATTCTCTCTCAGTACTTTGATAATTTTCTCAAATATCACCTCCTCCGAGAGGGAAGAGTCCCTAAAGATTTTGTTGTTGCACTCCTTCTAGATTCCCCACACAATGTGTGGGAAAATATATTTCCAAAGTAGATCCATCACTTGATTTTTTGAAGGCATCTTCCACTAACAGTAGAAATCCTAAATGGATCCAGGAAAAACCCAATTAAGATTCCACATTTGCAATATCCTGCACCAGATGTTATAAACAAAGGGACAATGAAGAAACAAATGTGAAGCACTTTTAGCATCTGCATGACAAAGATAGCTTCTGTTAGGAAAGCAAAAACCACACTTACAAAGATTATCATTACTTAAGATTTTATTCTAGAGCATAATCCACAAAAAGATATTGATTTTGGGAGTAAGGTTATGCACCGAGACCTTCACCCAGATAGGAGGGGGAGAAAGATAGTAGCAAGAAACAATGGTCAAAGAGACGAAAAAAATCCTTGAGGGAGACAATTTCCAAATCAGATGATCCCCCTAGCCCCTCAGATTCAACACAACAAAATTAAGAATCGCCTGCAAGGGCGAAAGATCCAAACTAATTAAAGAAACACAAACCCACTGATCCATCCTCTAGTAGTCCCTAACAAAACTACCAAATCTGGCTTTACACTCCTTCATGTGGTTCCTGAAAGCCGGCAAGTCACAAAAAGGTTCATTCCCCAGCCACTTGCCTTCCCAGAACAAAATATTTTTACCATCTCCAAGCTTCCACATCGCTCCCTTCCCAGCGAGATCCCTAGCCTTAATAAAATTGTTCCACATAGAGGAACCAGGAGGGAGGGTGGGAGAACATAGGAATTCTTTAATAGAAGCAACACCCCGTAAATATTTTATGTACCAAATAGAGTTCCACTCATGAACTTCAGAGAAAGTTTGCCACACCTGCTTAGCCAAAAGGGCTTTGTTAAACACTCTCAAACTTCACACACCCAGAGCCCCATACTTCTTGGGCTTGCAAAAACTCTCCCAAGCAACCAAAGGGACATGCTTATTTTCTTCAACTCCCGACCAAAGAAAGTGGTTCTGCATCCTTTCAATGATTTCAACATATTTAGAAGGAATCTTGAATAGGCTTAAAGCATACACTGACAAATTCTGCAAAGAAAATTTGAGCAACAACACTTTTCTAGCCTGACTAAGGAGGGCATCTTTCCATCCGACCAACTTACGGTTGAATTGGTCTACAAGAGAAGTCCAGAAAGAATCAGGAGGTTTAGACCCCAAAGGAAGACCCAAGTAAGTAGAAGGAAGAGAGTTGATAGCACAACCAAGAATCTCAACAATCTTCTTTTGCCTCAGTTCAGGGGTATTAAAGAAGAAAATGGAGCTTTTCTCCCTATTGATTTTCTAGCCAGAAGCAACTTCATACAACAGAAGGCAGTTCTTTTAGGTGTTGAAGTGTATCACAAGTTGGGTTTTCAATGTTCTATCTCAAGACTATGTTTTCTAGGTTTGCAAGTGATGCAAGATTTAGTGTTTTTTTGATTATGCTAGCATAATATTGTGTGAAGTTCTAAAAGGAGGGCATGGAAATGTTTTTGAATATCATGCTTGCGGGATGCCCTTTTTGTGTCCCCCGATCTCTTATATCTATTGATCAAATCCTCTTATACTAGAATATGGCTATATAATGTTTTCTCTCTATGGTAACCGAATTTGTGGGGACTTGCACTGCATTTCTATGGAATTTTTCTTGAGTGTTGCATGAGAGCACCAAATGTGTTATCTTTATAGTATATCATGTAGATACTCCCACACTATTCACTTTTGGTTGTTGACTCTACCTTTTCCTCATGGAGCTTAGTTTTTTCCATAATATACATGTATGTTAGACATCTCCTCTATAGATCAAATCCTCTATTGTGTTAAATCACAACTTATTCCCTATTCACAATTCCTTATTCAACCCTTAGAAACCTAATATCCAATATTGTGTTTATTCTTAAATATTTTCATCTCTATGTAACATGGATGACTTGATGATCAAGATAATACCTCTATCTTTTTAATTGAATACATCATAATTTTTTATTTAATTAATCTAATAATTTGAAAATGGTATTTATTTTGCTTAAAGTAGATTTGTAGTAAACCTTTTCCTACACTTTCTTCCATTTCTAGAGCATTGAGAACTTTGTCTACATTCAAAGAGGATTCTTACAATATCTACAATATGTGGAAGTTACATCTAAAAAGGAAACTTACTCTTCACATTGTCACGGACGATGATTATGTTTGTACGCTCTCCACATTGTTTCGCTTCAATCCAAGCTTTGATCTTAAAAATTATACTACACGTAAATCCCGGGGATCATATGAAGAATTTTGTGTGCCTCAAAAGTAACTTGCAAGAAAATGGAAGTACGACTGATGGGAATTTTATCAATAAAAACACAAATCTAGATCTATATTTTCAAACGGTTGTCACTACTTGGATTAAAGTGCTTAGGATATTAGCTTGTTTGACCAGAAGATAGTTGAGAAAAGCTTCATACGTACTTTTCTTCCCTGCTACAATCAAGTTTAAAGTGGTAAGGAACAAGTCAAATCCTTTATTCTAACAGTGGTCATATTGGTACAACCACCACCAACAATTGATGCAGAAGTATCTCTATATTAGATTTAGAAACTAGGGTCTTCTAGATGAGTAGGGGGAAAGAGTACTATGAAAGATTGATTATCCTATTTTTTTTTTATCAATGGGTATATAGTTTAAATATAATACTTTTTATAAGAATTAAAGTTGTCACCTTTTATCTAAAGTTTTTTATTTTTATGCTTATGGATTTTTTGTTTTATGATGTTAAGTATTAAATTATTAGTATGTCGAGAGGCATTCTACAGCGGCAACATTTTATGTGTGTACATAGAAACAATGCAGAGTTAAATTGACATCTTAATAACCTTCTGACGTTACAACTCACCTACAACATAACCGACGAAAGTGAAAGAGTAAGAGGTCATATGTTACATAATTCTGGTTTTTTATGCTTATATCTTCATTCTTCTATGGATGGACACTCAGTGTTTGTTCTATCTTTTCGCAATTAGTGTTTGAATTTTCTATTTTTGGCATCCTTAATCTTCTTCTTTAGACCTTGTATGTGCTTCTTTCTTTACATCTTTTATTATATGTTTGTCTACAATTATAGCTGAAAGCTTTGTGTGTCCACTGTAAATAGAAAATAGGTGAGCAACAAATTATAAAATAAACACTTGTTTAGAGATTTTGTCAAAAAATGATGGTTTTTGATAGACAAAAGAAGAATCTTATTACTAATATGTGAGTGAACAATGTTGCACTTTTCAGCTCATGCTCTACCACATAATCCACATATTGGCTTTCTTTCAGTGAAGATGCCACACTGATCACACCAATCCAAAATATAAATAACAATTCAATATCATAGCCTAGGCAAGCTTTGACTAGGGATGGAATTTTTTTTCATTTAATTTATGTTTTGATTCATTCATTTTGCTCACATGTTCCTCTTTTTATGATATAGTATTTGGTTTTTCATATATTATGGACAAGGTTCTTTTGTTCATGGATGATTTATAGCCATAATGGTTGTATGCTAAGTGATTATGCTTTGTTCTGGTTAGAAGTTTTCTTTATTGTGAGTGGATGTATTTGGGGTTTATAACTTTGCAAGATTTCTCTTTCTTTCTACTATTCATCCTAAAGATGGATCATGGAGTATGATCTGAAACATTGATATAAAAAGATGCACATAGTTTATCCAAAAATCTTGAAGGCAAGATTCTACCAGTTACATTTGCTTGAAAGTTTCTAAATTCTTATCAACAAATTTGATTTATGCTTATCCTACAATTATTTCTATCTTAAGATAATAATAATTGATTTATTTGCTAAGATACATTAGTTCATGACATTAGTAATAATGGTTGGATTCACAAGACTTGTCATATCATTCATGATTCTAGGAAAATTCACCACCATCAATTCACTGTTGGAAAATTCATCATGGGAAAATCCATTGCCAACAATTCACCGTGGGAAAATTCACTGCCATGACAAATTCACCACCAGCAATTCACCACTACGGAAAATTCATCACATTAAAAGTTTGCGATTAATTTTAACCATGGCTATGAATTGCTGGTGGTGAATTTTTGTTAAGGTGAATTTTTCGTGGCTGGTGGTGAATTTTCCTTGAGGTCCTGCGATGAATTATTGATGGTGAATTGCTGACGGTGAATTTTCTTGATAACTTTTATTTAACCAAGCTACTTCAATGCACTATAAGTCGCTACAATATTTTTTGCTGGTACTAGTCATAAGGGGTTGAAGCCATTGAAGAACACATCAAATTGGTAGGCAATGTTGTATGGGAGTAGCCGATTGCACAACCTAAAATTTGTGTTTGTTGTTGTTGTTTCAACATTGTGGGAAAATCAAATGTCATGTCCCTAGCATTGGAGGGCCCCGCATTGTGATATAACTGCCGAAGAAACATGATCTGTCTCTTCACGAGTTCCAACTTTTGGTGGAATCTTTCCACATAGCTTTGAAGCACCACTATAATTCCCAAGTGCCCATGCAGAGGATCCTTTTTCCTCGCATTGGCGTTGTATATTATTTACTTTTTGAGCTTTGATAAAGCTAGCTGATTTGAGATCCTTATGGGATGGCTCTACTAGCCTTTTCTTCCAAACTTTTTTATTTTCTTGCAAAGGGAGTAATACTAAGTTACTCAAATTCAAACTATGGATAATTCAAAAGAGCACCAAGTCAATATTGTGGTTATGGAAGATAAAAACATTTTTTTCTAACATTTCAAACATTAGAGAATGTTCTTAAGAAGTAAATCATTCAATTTTAGGTCTTTTTGTATGTCATTTGATATGCTTCTATCACGATCAGTTATGAATGTCATTTTCTAAGGTGTCTTTGCATGGGGCAATCCATTTTGCGAGATATTATTTCATTATTGAAATGATTAAGAAAAGAAATTTAATATCGTATAAAGAATTTGTATTATGCCTTATGGAATCTAATATCTATAATCAACTTATTATGTTAGATATTTTTGATGTGGAGTAATCCATACTATTACTATTAGATACATATTAATATTCATATATATTGTCTTTGCAATTTCAAATAAATGGACATTTAATCAAAAAAAAATTCACTTTCCATTGTATAAAAATGTGTATAAGCATAGTTTATTAAATGAGCAATAACAATTAAATGATGAAAAATATTAAATTTATATTTGAAATTTATGTTAAATAAATAATTTTGATTTTATTTTTAAATTATTTATATATTTATTTTATAAGTATTACAAATTATTATTTCATATATAATTTATTATAATTCTCTTTCGACTTATAGTAGGTTTTAAATGATCCAATTGAAAGAAATTATGGAAGGATTTTATGAGTAGTCTATTGGACTCAAGGGAACATTGAGAGTAGGTGGTGGGGGGTGGCGGGCGCGGTGAATTAGTGATCTACAAATCTAAACTTTATTAATCTGATATTTAAACCATTTCAACATTAAACCAAAGGAAAGATGCAAACACACAAAGTAATCATTCACAACACCTTGACACAAGGATTTTTACGTGGAAACGCTGTTAGGGGAAAAACCACAGTGAAGGTCAATCCACAATTTGAGTACTCAAATATAAGTTTTACAAAATGGGAATTCACTTGCATTTAGGCTCACTGCCTAGAGCTCACTACTCAAAATAGAAAGGCTCGCTGCCTTACAAAATGTTCATATTAAGACCATCTGAAGGTTTGAACTAAATTAATAGCATCTACTTATGCTAGGTTATAGTTCCAGTTAGGCTCACGGTGTTGCCACAATAGTGGTTTACACTTTCTGGGAGATCTTGATTTTTGGTGAAATCACATATTTCTAGAAAATATAATGATTTAAGCCTTGAAAATTTCCAATTAAAGGATTCCTATTGAAGAGGGATTGATCAAACCACCTTAGACCAAGCCCCTTGGATAGAACCCCACTATTTTTAAAACATACCTATAACAAAGTCTCATTTACACCCTATCAAAATGCTGATAAAAAACCACTTGTGATTTACCCTTTGGGGGATCAAATGAATACATTTAAAAAAAATATTGTAAGTATGTATTCCTTATTATAAGCTTCCAAAAAAACGTAATTTTAATTAAATTTAATTTGATTATTATATTTATTTTTTATTTCTTGTGAATTTAGGTTTTTCACCGAAAATCAAACTCTTTGTTCTACACAAGTGGAAAAATAATTAAGATTATCAAAAAAAAAAATTAAAAAATATGTGCAGGTTGGGTATTGATGTCCTTGATCCATTTAAAAAAAAATTGATTTTTGATACATACAAAAAAAGTTATGTTGTATACAGTCCGCCTATGTTTGAATTGTAATTGGTTTGACTTCTGAACTAGATTAAGGAAAAAATATTAATAAAACACTATGAAACCAAATGAACTAGTTAGATATCATACTTAAATAACTAAATTCGAAAAAATTAGAATTTTATCCTTCATACTAAAAAAATTATGTTGTATATGGTGAGCATCACTCCTTTAAAATGTTGTTTTCTGATAAAAACTAGTTTTTGAAGGAGATGAAAAAAAAGTGCAATTTGATTCCAAAAATTTTGAAAAATATATATTTAGATTCTATAGACAAAACTTCACAAATCACTAGTTTGCATCATCTTCAAATTCCTCATGGTTTACCCGCTATAGGAGCCCAAAAGTGAAGATTTAGTTAAAAAAAAATCAGTTCAGTGTCTAGTATTCCCAAAAATCATAAACTAGTATTGTGGGATCACCCCTCAAATCAGATTCTGGATCTTCTATCTGATTCTGCACTTTGCTCTACTCTGCTCTACAATTTGCATCATAAATCCATACATAGATGAATTAGCACCACTATCCTTTTGAATTTCACACCACATATTAGCATACTTTGCATCACACACATTCACTTTTTTTTAAATGATACAACTAATCTCATATATATATCCGCTACCAAAGATTTGATCATCCATATGTCGGCTTTAATAAAACATAAAATACTTTCCAACCGTCGGCTAAATCTACAACTAATTTTTTATGTGTACCATCCATAATCGGTCATAGCATAGTGAGGACCCAAATAAACATGTTTGAACACAAAAACATTTAACCAATTACTCCTTAGACATCCAACGACTATATCCACCAAGTCGACCTTCTAGCATAGATAACCAGAAGATCAATTCACTGGATCTCCTAGATCGTACACTAGTAAATGCACACCAAGATAATTATTGGATAAGATAGTATGAACATCAACATACCTTTCTCTTAGATCCACAACTCAAAATATTAGTCCGGTGAAGTACACAAATCAACATCTTTACCTTTAACCAGATACCCTGTTCTTCATTCTATCTGTCAGTATGAACAAATACTAAACTATGGACTAGAAGAGGAACCAACTTCAAGTTCTCTTACCAGAAGAGAAATACCAACTGAGCCATACTTTCCTAGTAAACTCTTAAAGAAATTTCCAAATTCTTGATCATAGTTAGCTAGACTCTTGGAGTGTGTGTAGATTTGTTTGCACGCCAGTTGATTTACTTTCCATATCACATTGTTACTCATTGGTAAGAAATTCAGAAAGTACATTACTAGACATATGACCAGAGTACCAAACCTGAAAGGGTAATCTATCATCTTTGTTAGTTTCATATTCTCCATCAGTTGATCCTTTAGCAGTCTGCACAGGTCAAAGTCCTAACCTTCCATTATAATTTTGAGAGAGATGTAAAATGCACCAACTGAGGCTACTCCTTCTCTATTTCTGAAATATATTTATATGATACTTCATGCGCAATGTACCTTTTCACAAGGTTTTTGATTGTCAAGATTATTAGTGCCCTTTCATCTCCAATAACTCCGGATAGGGTTTTTACTTCTTTATTCTAGATGGATTTCTTTTTTGGTATATCCCCAACTTTGCATAATCTAGTCAAATTTTCAATTACTTCCTTCAAAATGATGTAGAGTTTGTCCATAATCAAAGTGTCATCATTCAATTTACTCAAAATGAATTTAACGATTTTTGCATTCTCGAAATAGGGAAACTCATTCCAAAATGTCCAAATTCTTGTGTTTGGCTTCTCTCACCCATTTCAATTCATCAAGTGACAAAAAATTTCTTACGACTCTAATATTTTCACTATTGTATTCATCTAAATTGATTGTCCCTTTGATTTGATCCATTTTTCCTACCGTACTTATGTTTATCAACCACACACCAGATGGAAATTCCAAAAACAATTGAAGTACCTGATGGATTTAGAGATGCGTCACTGAATTATCTTCACTCCTTCAAAATTCTGTTGTAGAGTGCTTTCCTTCTTCTCTTCTTCGATGCAAAGTGACAAATGAGAGTTTCAAATTGTCTTTTATAGCTTGCACATTTTTCCCTAGGTATTCTGGATACCCTAATTTCTCAGACAACGAGAGAAAAAATCTTCTATGGACCTATAATTTCTTCGAGTTTCCTTGTGAATGTTTTCCAAAGCCTCTATAGATTATTAATACACCTTTTTGACAATATTTTGTGTTCCGGTACTAGCTATGGATAGGGGAAAATGATTTTCTTGACAAACTCCCCCTAGGCCAATGGCCTGAAATCAATTTCTGGAGGAATTATCAGAAGTAGGTTCCAGTACAGAACTATTTCCTACATCAGACTCAAGATTTTGTACCCATTTCTTCTTCATCCGGATGATCTCTTATTTCATCTATAGTCACTTTTCCTTTTTCTTTATCATTTTTCAGTGTATTTTTTCCTTTGTATATCAGACCTTTTCTATCCATATTTTTGTTTCTACAGAATCTTCCAATGTGACCATATTTGTTGCAATTGTAGCACGAAGTATTTCCTTGTCTAGACCAATCATTCCATTGATTTCCTCTAGATTTTTATTGATTAGAAATATTCCAAATTCTTCCATAGGTATAACATTCAACATTCCTTCTACTGACAGAGTAGTTTGACACATTTTTGCATTCAATTGATTTATGACCAAATTTTTTACAATTGAATTAATGACTAGAGAATGATGGATTACTTGATTTCATTTTACATCTACACTGCAGCCATATGACCAAATTTATTGCAAGCAAAACAATATCCATTAAGCTTTTGAGCATTAGGTTGTCTTACCAGATACCTTCCACCTTTGTTCATTTGGTTACCTTGCCTGAAATTATTTTGTCTAGATCTAGAACTTTCTCCATTTTCATATCCAAGACCTCACTTGTCATTTCCACTCTTCTGATTTTGAGTCAGCTCATCAAGCTTAACTGAGCTAATCTTAAAATTCTCCTTGTATTTATTTGCAGTAGTAAGTTCATTCTTGAGAATAATAATTTATTTTTCAAGTTCTTCTTCATTGTTTCTGGATTGTTGCAGTTCACTCTCCAACTGAATGAATTCTCCATTTACTCTTATGCATTCATCAAATTTGTCTTTTAAGGACTGAGCAAGGTTCTCCTCATTCTTCTTTCTTTCTTCAATCTCCTTAGTTAGCTTCATCACCATAGATTCCATCTCACATCTAAGGGTAGCATTGTCTCTGGCAAGCTTTTCACATTATTCAGTTATTTCCTTCAAGGTTTGATTTAAGTGAGCATCATCCATGTTTTTGCTCTCTTTTTTCTTAATCTGATCACATAAATCCTTCCTCTTTTCCTTGGATTTAACAATATGATCCTTCAATTTATGAATGAATTTCTCCACATCCCTAATATTTTCTTTCAATTCTAGGACTTCTTCTTTAGACTGATCAAAGTCATCAAGTGCCACCAAAAGCTGCTACTGAAGACTACCATAGTCCATTACATTCCAAGATCTACCTCAAGCTGCTAAACTCCTTCGGAGGAACTAAGCTCTAATACCAATTGTTGGACTCAAGGGAACACTGAGAGGGTGAGTGAATCAGTGTTCTACAAATCTGAAATTTATTAATATGATATTTAAACCATTTCAACATTAAATCAAAGGAAAGATACAAACACACAAATTAATCATTCACAACACCTTAACACAAGGATTTTTACGTGGAAATCCTGTTAGGGGAAAAACCACATTGGAGGTCAATCCACAATTTGAGTACTCAAATATAAGTTTTACAAAATGGGAATGCACTTACATTCAAGCTCACTTCTTAGAGCTCACTACCTTACAAAATTTTCAGATTAAGACCATCTAAAGGTTTGAATTGAAATAATAGCATCTACTTATGCTAGGTTATAGTTTTAATTAGGCTCATAGATTAGATTTTGGATCTTCTGTATGATTTTGCACTTCGCTTTGCTCTTCTGTGCAATTCGCATTGTAAATCCATACATAGATGAATTAGCACCACTATCCTTCTGAATTTCACACCACACACTAACATACTTCACATCATACATTCAATTTTTTTTAAATGATACAACCGATCTCATATATATATCTGCTACCGAAGATTTGATCATCCATATGTCGGCTTTAATTAAACATAAAATACTTTCCAACCGTCAGCTTAATCCACAACTAATTCTTTATGTGTACCATCCATAGTTGGTCATAGCATAGTGAGGACCCAAATAAACATGTTCAAACACAAAAATATTTAACCAATTACTCCTTAGACATCCACAACGGCTATATCCACCAAGTCAGCATTCTAACACAGATAACCAGAAGATCAATGCACCGGATCTCCTAGATCATACACCAGTAAATGCGCACCAAGATAATTATTGGATAAGATAGTACGAACATCAACATACCTTTCTCTAAGATCCACAACTCAAAATATTAGTCCGGTGAAGTACACAAATCAACATCTTTACCTTTAACCGAATACCCTGTTCTTCATTCTATCTGTCGGTATGAACAAATACTAACAATGACTTAGATTTCCATCAATGATAACACTAGAATCCATATGCCAATATAGTCAAAGCTATGTAAGATACAGAACTATCACTCAATATAAAAATATTAAAAGAAAAATAAAATTATTTTTAAAAATGATAGTAATAATTCTTTATTTTTTTAAGAGATGAATCTACATAGAAGGTATAAAAAATGATTATTTTACATAATTTTAAAATATAAATTATAAGAATTACTTCAATTCTATCTCTAACCGTTACCCTAACTCTAAATCTAACCTTGCCCCTAACCCTTACCCTAATTCTAGCACTAACCCTAGTCCTAACACTAACCCTAATCTTAATTCTATCTCTAACCCTAATCCTAACCCTAAACTTGATTATGTCTTGATGCAAGAGCAACAAAAATTCCCAATTTGACCCAAATTCAAACTTACTACCTATCTCACAAGTCCATGGAAATAAAACCTTGCTACCAAAAAATTAATTTATATTGCAACACAATAATCTTGGTTTTAATTATTAATATCCACACAATATATTTGAAATTTTCATTTATTTCCTCCAATGAAAATCAAGATCTACCCTCATTTTTGTTGCACAATAGATAAGGAAGTAAAAATCAAGATCTAAGACCACAAAAAAAATTTAAAAAATAATCAAAATGGATAAAAAAGTATGTAGATTGCAAGGATATTGGATGCTCCTACATCAAACACACTTGGTAAATTTTTTGTTGAGTATAGGCTCACAAAATGAAGCTGAATAGTAGAACTACTCTTTCAAGTTGCAAACAACTTGCAACATGCTCCCAGGCTGAACCTGATACCTATTGATGGTCAAAATAGCACAACAACATTAAACAAAATACTTCTACTCTATTTCTCCTGAAAGAGATAACTAATCTAAAACCACCTATCTCCCAAGGTCTTTGTAGTTGGTTCTCAACTGTGTTGTTTCATTCAATAGTCCATGCAACTATAATATTCAAGGGGCCTATTGGTAAAAAGGACACAAACTACATGATATGAACTAATCTAACATTTTGGGGTGTAAAATAAATGGAAAAAGATAGATCAAAGCATAGAACATCAAATCATAAATGTAAACTCCTTTCAATTCAAACATATAAATTTCACACTGAGCTTTTCAAGTAACCAAGAAACTATAAAATGATATAATCTACAGACTATTCTACACCACTATATTCATTCACAGTGCTAATTTAAAACATACAAGCATCAAACCTCAAAAATCAAACAAGAACACATTGCTAGCTCATCATTAATTCATAGATCAACAAACATAAAAGAATCCCATCTATAGATGATTTAATGAAATAGCTTTAAATTCGGAGTCTTCTATTGATTTGCATCAAATAAGAAACACTTATGCACAACATTCACTGGCATATGAATTTCTATGACTCATCAACATTATCATTGAACAATATTCTAGAAATAACATGACTTTCATTGAAAACATTGTAAAGAAAATGTATCTAAGTGTATCTCGCATAAACTGTGAAAACTTCAAAAAATTGTAAAACTATTTGTTAAGTCTCCTCTAGGTGGCTAATCTTGCTTCAATGAGTTGACCTTTACAAAGTGGAGAGAAATTGTATATATAAACCTATCTAGCACTAATCTATCTCATCACAACCTAGATCCACAAATCATGGGGTGATTGGAACAATCTAAGAATAGTCTTCATCCTGATTTTTAGTTACTAATTAGAGACTCCTCGTCAAAACTTGCATCCAAGAAGGGATATGAAAACTTGTTGAAATATCTATTTGGGAACTAATGTCATAACCTAGAAAAACAAGAGGGGGAGACTATCCAGTTAAGCGTATCTCCTTGATGTTGATCTATCAAGAGAACATGTATGTAGAAACTTTTAACTCTGCATTTTATAATCCTCTATATACTCATCATAATTGGTGATTACCTATTGAATCATTTTTGTATCAGGCCCATCTACCCAGCTATCTTCAAAATTTATTCTTGCTAGTTCAAAAGAGGCTAATTCTTTCATATCTTTGAGCTTGATGAGTTCCCTCCTAACAGCCTTGACTTCTTTCTTGACATCCATGAGCTTATCCATTAACATATCATCCTCATTATCCCCTTTCTGCATCATTTCCTCCAATATACCACTCCATATTTCCTTGAGTGTATCGAGGAGGAGGCCATTTGTTTCAAGAATATTCTCATTAACAAGTATAGTAATACTTGTTCCTAATTCTTCAATTTGCTCATTAAGATCTTTTCCATCCTGTTGCACCTCATTCATGTGAGTCAAAATGAATGAGGACCTAAATCTGATGATGTTGATGGTCTTTTCCACAAAATCTACATTATCTTCTTCCAGGATAGATTGCTCCAGCAAGGTTTTCTTGGGCAACTTATTAATATCTTTTAGTTTCCTTGCATTCCCTGCATATTCTTCCTCTTGTTTCTCAAGAGTTTCAACATGTGCAACCATGTCATTAACCAGTTCCATTGCTTCTTTATGAACCTTGCAACCTTCAACGAGCAAATCATCTATTTCCCAGTTCAACTTATTTATCCATCTATCCATCATTTGTACTTTATTCCTCATCGAGCAATCAAATTATCAACATCTTTCTTCTTCAAAAGAATAGGTGTCTCCAGAGCAACCATTTGTGAAGAAACATGGGAAGAGAGATCCTTCAGGAATTTATGCAATTGATCAACTTGGGACTTAAGTTCATCCTTGATTTGGTGGAAGAAGCCACAATATCAATCAAATTCATCTGTTGATTTCTTGTGGGCTTCCCTAGACTAATAGTGCCTAATTGATAATCCCTTATTTGCATATCTTTCTTGTCTTTGTCAACCATAGGGATAGCACATTCAACCACAATATATCTAGTATCTATTAACCTTGTGGAATGGAGAACCCTGGCTCTCTTCTTCAACCTCTCCTTCTCTATTTCCTTTCTAACATCCTCCCAATCAAGTGGTTGTGGTTGCACTACCTGCTTCTTCTCAAGATTGATCTTTAGCCATGTAGGAGCAGCACGGGGAGTCACTATCTATGTGGAAGAAGAGGTGGTTGGAGAAAGAGGTTGCTAAATTTTTGCCTTAGGTTGGGAGTCAACCAACTGTTGTTTCTTTTTCTCTGCTTTTTCTTTTGTCAACTTGTCAGCTTGAGCCTTTGCTTTTCTTTCATGTTTAGCTTTGGCTAGTCATTCTTCTTCTAATCTCCTTTCCTCCAATAGATGATCTCTTTGTTTTTCTAATTCCCCTACTCTGGCCCATAGTTTAGAAGCTTCTTGATCAATTTTGGCTTGTTCTTCTACCTCTATTCTTTTTAGCTCCAATTCTTCTTCATCATTCTTCCTCTAGGCCTCCTCAACTACTTTAAACTTATCCTCAAGGGATTCTCTTTCTCTTCTTTGTTGGGCCTTTTGTTCTTCCAGCTCATGAATCTTTTGAAGCAAAGCTAACTTCTCCCTCTCTTCCTTATCCTTTTTCTTAGTTTCCCTTTGTTGTAACAACAAATCCTCCTTCTCCTTTTGTTGCCTGGCCAATTCTTTAGCTTTTGCAATGGCCTCCAGCTCATGTTGTTTAGCAAGCTCTTCAACTTTTTCCTTGGCTTCTAATTCCTCTTGTTGTTTAGCAAGTAGATCTACCTTGGCTTTAATTTTTGCTTATTTTTGTTGTTTAGCAAGCGCATCTGCCTTGGCTTTGATTTCTGCTTCTTGTTGTTATTTAGCAAGTGCCTCTACTTTTTCCCTTGCATCTACATCTTGTTGTTTTTCTAATTCTTCAGCTTGTGCCTTTGCATCAACTTCATTTTTAGCATCTTCAAACAAATTCCACTGATCCTTCAAGGTAAGAACATGCTCTTCCTCAACATTTTGAGCAAATAAATCTTTAACACTATCATCATCAGAATGTGTTTCTTCTAAATCTGTGTCAATATCATGAATTTTAACCTCAACCCCTTTTTCCTTGAGTGTTTATGCTTCCTCATGAAGACTACCTGTGGATAATTCTTCACTAGGTTCTTGAATGAAGGGTGGTTGAGAAGAGGAGCCTTCCCCAAGTGTTGAGGTATCCATACCTTGTGCTTTAGGAGATTCTTCTACAAGTATCTCAAGATTAGTATACCTTCCAGAAATGGGAGGAGGATACTCCAATTGTTCTTTGGGGGTTTCTCTCCTTTTAGTCCTTTGATAACCCTTAGTCGCCTCTTCTTTTCTCTTCTTATAACCTTGAGCTTCTGTTTCTTTTATTCTTAGGATCACCCATTGGATGCTTCTATCCAAAATAGTCCTCAAAAAAATTGTTTGATGTCAATGGTTCCTCTTCCTCTCAATTGATGGGGGCTAAGTCCTTGAAGCCAATATTTTCAGCTTCATATGTTGGATCCAAATTCACACCATCATTTGACAATGAGTCAGGAATATCTTCCTTTACTCCAAACTCAATCATCCAAGGAATAGGGAGTCTTTCATAATTTCTTCTCCTCACATCATACTCATCCTACAAATCCCACCAAAAATATTCTAACAAACTATAGTGCTTCTCAAACACAGTGGGAAGCAGAAACCTATTCTTTGGGTCAAAATTCTTTTGAGATGTGTAGAGTCCCAACTTGAGGTAGCTCAACTCTTCACATACTGCTTTTGCAGCCATATTATGAAGACAACAGTATTCTCCCAAATTCATGGGAAACTTATGACACCCAGGTTTGTGCTTGATACCAAATTTTTCATTAACTCCTAATGCTTGATATATAAACTCCATTAGGACCATTCTATTAGTGCAACACCTAGGAAGTAGGTGAGGATGTCCATCAAACCCTTCTAACCTATAGTATGTGAACTTGGGGTATTGGATATACCAATATGGCCATTGAGAAATGAATGCCATGGCATCCCTACTTACTCTGAAACAAACATCACTAGTCAATTGATTGATAATGACATGAAAAAATGCATCATTAACTCTCCTATAGTGTTCTTCTGATGTCTGTAAAGTTAGTTGATCATAATGGTTCCATACTCTTTGTTGTCTAGGAGCTTCTCCCAATACTCCTATTGCATTCAACCCTGGGAAGATACCCATCCTTGCAGCTACATATATGACATAAGAGTTCATATAGAATGTCTTTGTTTGCCTCACATTTATCATCTGATTGTGGAAAGTTTTAGACAAAATCATACACCAATCAAATTTTTGTTTGCCATCAAAGATAAATTCAATGAATGGGAACATCCACTTCTTGAAGTATGCAGAGTCCTTTTTTCCAAACACTCTAGAGAGAATCAAGATTAGGTCACCAAATTCCTTCTTGAAATCTCCCCTTTTGGGTTGGTCAAACATCTTAGTCAGGTCTTTATTTTCAGTTCTTAACCATTTCTTATTCATATGGTTCCTGTTGACAACTTTGTTCTCATTGAATCTTTGTAGTGCATCTACCTCTGTTAATAGCCTTGGATTCTTCAGAGTAGGTGCATTGAACATCAGTCATCATTTGTGGGGATAAGTCAATTATGACATTCCCTTGCTGATCCATGCATTGCCGTGATACTACATTATAGGCTCCTTTTGCAGCTAAGATCAACTTTGGGCATTGGACTGACGTAGGGAAGAATGTGACATGAAAAATTCCATATTGAACTATCCTCTCTATTCTCCTAGTAACTTGTTCGAAAAAGGTTTCTTCAATCAGCTCTTCACAATCAAATGTTCTTGTGTTCATGTCTATGATGTCTACCCACCCAGAATCTAACTTATTAGTTGTGGGAGTGATCATCTGATGTTTATATCTTATTGTATAAGGTAGTTGTTCCACCTTTATTTGGTAGGCTTTACTTGTTTGGAACTTTTAGCTGCTTCGCCTTCCATCTGTGAGGTTCTTACAGAGGCTCCTGACATCATTCACTTCTTGCATGACAACCCAAGATTAGATCCATGGAAAGTATAAAAAGCAGTATTAGAGAGCTCACCTTCCATGTTAGTCTGTGCTTCTTCATGTAGTATCTACATACCTAGAAAAATTAAACTCACCAAAGGTGGGACCAAGACAAGAACATCCTTAGAAAGCTCTAAGTATTACCGGGGTCGGGACCAGAGTCATCATCAAAATCGAGACTTGAACAAACTATATACCAGGATTGGGACTGGAGATGGAATGGTTATCAAGACCGGGACCAAAATGAAAACCAGACTCGATACATTAGGAAGTTCCAAATCCCGCACCCATTCTAGTTCTAGTTCTGATAGATTAAAAGATGTTTGATAGTCTAAAGTCCATCAGAAGCGGGTTCGGAACTGGATCTGTAGTATTTCAAATAAAAGTTTTGGATAAAACCCATTCCTAGATCCGACTCTGGCTACTATCAAGCATGACGTCACCCTTCAAAATTTTACCTAAGCACCCATAATGACTTTGAAACAAGGTCACCTGATAAGCCAACGAGGCCTAAAATAACAATACAAATTCATCCCTCATATGACTGAGGGGAAACCAATAACTAGGGCACAATGTTAAATTAACATGGGTGCAAATAACCCTAGCTTATTTAAACTATCGACTTAAGAAATTAGGGCATCAAAACCCTACTCAGAGATCATCAAGACAACATTCGAAAAAGGATGGAAAGGCTATTTTATAGATCAAAGACTATTAAGAACCCTCAAATGCTTTGAAAATAACACCCTTAACCATAGGGCACAATGGTACGAACAAGACCAAACATGAAAATGATTGCGGTGAGAAAAAAAAACCAAAAAAAAACATGAAAGAAAGCAAGAAAGATAGAAATAGAAAGATAAAAATCAAAAGAAACACCATGAAAAACAACCAAATATTTACAAGTAATCTCGCAAACGAGCAAAGAACACCAAGCAAAAATAAAAAGAAATGAAAAACGACAAAGGAAATGAGGCGAAAAAGTCTACCTACCTCAAAATGCTACCTAACAGGTTGACACTTGATCCAAATCAATGCACATATGTTTTCTCCTCAACCAAATCGTGCTCCCTCTATTCTATCTCGTTTCTGGTTCACGAAAATAACTCAGGTAATAATGATATGCAAAATTAACCTTAATTAAGTTTTAAATCTTGATTTCGTGTGTATGAGGAGCCTATAATTAATGCCATTAATGTGGTTGTTCGGGCACAGGATCACGAAGAAAGAAAGCAAACAACTCATCGTGCAACAAAAGTAAAGTGGAGAAAAAAAGAGAGCGAGGGTGGGATCAGGATCGGAACCATCCAAAGAACTTTTACAAAGTTTTTGGTTTGGTTCTAGTTCTGGTTGGTTCCACCAAGGATGAAGAAAACAAGGAAAACAATGAAAGAAAGGCAAAAAATTAGAGACGAGATTGGTAGGACAGAACCCAAAATAAAGCGGATAAAAGATATAGGCGGAGGCAGAGGCGAGATGGGAACCAAAGCGGGAACTTTGTAAAGTTCTAAGTTCAAGATTCGTTCTAGATCCGAGCCCGCAAAAGGAAAACACAAGGAAATAAGCAAGAGCGAGATTGGAATTGAGCTAAGAAATGGAACTTAAGTAAGTTCCATGGTCAAGGTTCAGTTCTGGTTTTAGTTCTACCAGAGAAAAAGAACAAAAAAAATTACTTAGGAGAATAGAACAACTCCTAAGTCCCAAACAAAAATACACAAGGACAAGAAATAAAGGGGGGCCCATTTTGACCAAGGAAAAATATGGGGTGGTTATGCAAGGCATAACAAATGGTGACTCAGCTAGGAAAATGGTTTACCCATTTTCAAGATATTAAGGAATTCAATCACCCAGAACCTCTGGTTTATGAGCATTTTACACTCAAGTGTGACTAGTCATAGAAAACAAGGTTGAGCTAGAATATCATATGTAGATCACCATTAACAACTTTGAATCTCAGTGTATGCATGTATGGTGCATCTATTTTGAGTAAAAACTTCCCTCCATTCCTAAACAACTGTATTCAAGATTCAAGCTATGTGAGTTGAATCCTCTTAATTGTCATGCAATGAAATTTTGGGCATTGCTTTGCCGTCGGTCAAGCGTCTAGAGCCTCGATGGAGATACCTCTAGTTCTCTCAAAGCATTGCTCAACTGTTGGTCAGGTGTCCATAGCCCCAGTATAGATACTTGAATTACCCTTCTTGTATTGAGTTTTTCATCATTCAATGATTCTCTTTTCTTTCTCATTTCTTTAAGATTTTTGATTGAATTATTTATTAGCTTTTCTCAATACTCAGATATATCAACCCAAAATTTAGGGTTGAGAACTACATTGAATTTCATGACAGTGCCAAGGTTCAGATTTTTCACCCAAGTCTAAAATACAACCACGTAGAGACAAATGAGATTTTATGTAGAACAAATGTTTTATCTATTTTGTGACAAATTCGACCATGGTTGATGAGATCTCTTACAATATACCTATTTGTGTTTAACCTATTAGACCATTGTACAAAAGGGACACAAGTCAAAAGTTATGAAATGATAAAATTCAATAGACATACCTGAAAACAACTCAACCAACTTATCTCCTAGTCCCTTAAGTATACTTCAAATAACTTCACCCATCCTTGAATTAGATAAAAAATGAAAACCCCGGAAACAAAAAAAAGAAAGAAAGAAAGAAGGAAAGAAAGAAAGAAAGAAAGAAAATAAAAAGGACAACAACAAACACACAAACCAAAAGAAAAAATAATTAATTAAATACTTACAAAAAAACTTATCATTAGACCCATTCATGGTCCAAAGTAATGTTTTAGAAATTTCCCATTGACGGGAAATGGAATAGGTTCTCCTATCAAAGTACTTAGATGGAAAGCGTTTTTGTCAAGGATCTTCGCAATTTGATATGGACCTAACCAAAGTTGGTCAAATTTTTGGTGATCACCTTTCCTTTCCTTAGCCTTATCCCACAATAGTAGCAAGTCTGATATTCTAAAGGCTTTAATATTTTATCTCTTGTCAAACCAATGTTTGACAACAACTTGGTGCTTGGAAAATTACTGTAAGGCAGTGTCTCTCTCTTCCTCCAAACTCAACAGGTTATTAAGCCTGACCTCTATCCTATCATCATTTGAATAAAATTCTTGCATGAACCTAATAATTGGTATCTGTAAGTGCATAGGAAAGATTGGGTCTTGGCCATTTACCAACTTAAATGGGGAATTCCCTAAGGTGGATTTAATATGAGTTCTATCTACCCATAGGGAAAACCTAAGTTGAGTATGCTAGTCCCTAGGGTTATTTTCTAATAAATTCTTATTTAATTCTAATAGGTTTTTGTTAGTAGACTCTGCTACTCCATTCCCCTATGGGTAATAATTAGAAGAATATTTTAACACTATCTTATATGCTCATATGCCCACTGAATAAATTCTGCAGAAGAAAAATTAGGGCCATTATCACATACGAGAGCGAACGGTACTCCAAACCTGGTGATGATGCATGCATTGAGAAATTTGATAGCCACCTCAGTAGTGTTGTTCTTACAAGGCTGGTCTTCAGTCCAGCATGTATAATAGTTAGTTGATGTCAAAATGAACTTATGACCTACAGATGAATTTGGATTAATTACCCCTACAAAATCTAATGCCCATTGGGCAAATGATTTTACCTCGTATATCAGTTGTAAGGGCATCACCAGATTGCATTCTCTGGATGCAGAAGTCTGACATGTATGAAATGTACTCACATGATGATATGCATCTCAGAACACATGGGGCCAATAATAGCCTGATCTCAAGATTTTGTGTGCCATGGAATCTGTTGACCCATGTCTAGTACCATGCTTGCCATGGAATTCTATAATAGCATGTTTTGCTTGCTGCTGATCAAGGCAGCGTAGATAAATACCTTCAAAATTCCTTCAATAGAGAACTCCTCCTTTGAGCATGTAATGAGAACTCTTCAGTCTCAGTTCTCTCCTCTAAGTGGCATTCATCCCATCTGAACACTTGTTATTTAGCAATAAAAAGATCAAATCAGAATACCAAGGATCACCTATAAATGACTGCACTATGTATTGTTAATAGGTAATCTTGGTATTGATGTTGGCCATTGCTTTAGACAAGCCTTGTCCTCAGACTAACTTTATGGGATGAATTTCGAGATCATATTCCTACAATATGGCCATCCATTTTCCTTGTCTCTCCCCTAGTTCTCTTTGCATGAGAAGGGACTTGATAGCAGGGTCTGGAACTATTGCAGTGATTTGATTGTGAAGAATATAATGGCGGCATTTCTTGATCGCCCGCACTAGTGCAAAATCCTGCTTTTCCAAAGGCAGATATCTAACTTCAACGTTATTGAATGGAGAACTCATAAAAGAAATGGGCCTTTCATCTCCTTCACCTTTTCTATGCATCAAGACAACAACACAAGAGTGATCAAATGCAAAAGAGTAAATGTAAAAAGGCTTTAGATAATCAGGGTTGGTCAGAACCGGTGCCTCTGATATGGATTGTTTAATCTATGAAAAGACATACTTATCCTCATTAATCGATTCAATCTTAGCCTCTTTCTTCATCATTTTGTTGAGAGGCTTAACAATTTTCACAAATCTAGTTACGAATTTATGTACAAAATTTATTTTCCCAAAAAATATCTCATCTCCTTTTTGCTGCATGGCATAGCCAATTTTAGAATGGATTCAACTCTATCTAGGTCAATTTAAATTCCCCTTTCTGATATTATGTGTCCTAGAAATTTCCCTTCAAAAACTCCAAACACACACTTCTTCGAATTTAAGGATACACCATAACTTACACATTTCTTGAGAACTTTTGATAAACTTGCAACATGATTTTCCCTATCCTTAGAAAATGTAGTTAAATCATCCCTGTATATGATTATACATTTACGAACCAAGTCTTTAAATGCGACATCCATTGCACGCTGAAAGGTGGCTCCATCATTGATGAGGCCAAATGACATCCTTCGATAGGAAAATGTCCCCCACTTGGTAGTGAAGGAAGTTTTCATCCTATCCTCATAATTAACCAAGATTGGTTATATCCTAAGTAACCATTAAGGAATGACATCATTTGAGAACCGTTGACAATCTATAGTACCTCATCAAGAGAAGACAGTGGGTAGTTATCCTTCTTTGATTCTTTGTTGAGGTTTCAGAAGTTAACACATAACCTAATATCACCACTCTTTTTGCGTACATGGACTAAATTAGTGACCCAAGTGGAATACCTCACTGGAAGTATTATTCTAGCTGAAAGAAGCTTCTGCACCTCTTTCTGAATTAACAATTCAATCAGGGCATTAACTCTGTGCTACTTTTGATGGAAAGGCTTTGCATCAGGCTTCAAGGGAATAGTATGAGTTATTACTAAGGTTTCAAAGGTTTTCAAGTCCTCATAACCCCAAGCAATGGTTGCAATATCCATCTTTAACGCTGTTATAATTTTGTCACAGATATGTTTCAGGAAATCCTTGCCAATAAACACATTATTTTTTGGGCCTGAATCAGCCAGATTGATCGATTCATACTTCCCTCCATCAGTAGCTATGGGTAATTTTTATGAGCATGAGGATTTGAGTCAAATATCCTTTCCAATGCTACCATCCCCTTAGGAATGTTGTTTTTTTTAAGAATCATGATTCCCTCTTCATCAAATATTCCTGGGTCCTAGTCTCCTTGGTCTCTTTCTGATTCATCAATTATTTGTCCCTTAAATACATTTGAGCTTCCTAGAAAGGAAAGTATATGTTGGTCATCATCGAAGACCTAAAAATTCCTGGCATTGTCAAGGTTGGTTGGAATCGAGACTAACTCCACTGAAAATATCTTGAGCTTGGAATCCTGCATAGGTTCCAGGGTGCTTGCAGCAACATCAAGAGTATCTATGATCTGATTGCTCTATCTAGGGATCAACTTGATGCCAAAAGCATTAAATTATTCTATTAAATTCCATATCCAATTTTGATATGCAACCAGTTTCTTATTGTGATAGGTGTATTGACTACAAACTTGTTTGACAATAACTTTTGAATCTCCCATAATCATGATGGCTACCACCTTTTTCTGATGTGCAAACATTAGACCTTCTAGCGAGTGCTTCATACTCAATGACATTCTTTGTATAATTGAACTATAACCTGTAAGATGCCAAGTATGTCTTCCCTTTCGGGTTGGTTAGTTCAATTCCTACTCCACTCCCTGTTTTGGATTTAGAACCATCAAATTCAAGAATCCACAACTGATCTGGGGCTAGGATTTATTTCCTTTTAGATACTACAAGGGTTTGTTTACAAGGAATGGGTGGTGGCTCAAACTGGTTGGGGCTATCTGGATTTAGAGACTATTGTTCATGATGTTTCTCAGCAAGTTCATTCTTATTTAAAACTGTTATAGAAACTAGTTCTTGCACCTCTTGTTGGACGTTTTCTAAATCGGGTATCTTTTCAAATAGTCCCTTAGGCATTAAAATATTCTCAAGGGCTGGTGTAACGTACAATTCTTGAAATTATTGAGTTATGTTGTAAAAATCAAAGCATAAAACATGATCCTATTCATCTTGGGAAGAGTCTTCCCCTTGGGTGGTATTAGTTCTTGTTGGGATAGTTGCATCCTTGACCTAGAAAGGGAATTGGTTTGGGGTTGCTATTGGTTGAGGTTCACAAGTCTCTTCTGACTCATAAACATAATTGAGGATATCTACACAAGGTTGACATGTCCACTCAGAATGGCCTTCATAGTGGACTTTGTACCAATTAGGGAGCAAAAAAATCCATAGATCAGTCTCTTCTCCCAGAACCAGCCTATCATGTTGTAACCTTCTTATTAAAACCTGTTGGTTAATAGTTTTGGTTGGATCCTTGTGTTTTGAAGGTTGTAGGGTATCAAGATTGAATATTGAGAAGGTCGTGCATTCTTCTTTCTTATATACTCCTTTCTCTATTTCAAAATAGGCTACCTCATTAGGGAAGTCATATTCAGTAATCATGTGCTTGATACGAGGCTCACTTTCAATCCTAATTAGTTTTTCTACTCCCTTCCATGACAAACACATATGTGAAAAGTCCAGGGATAAGTAACCCCAATACTTTTCATTAGATCTTGGCTTAGAAGCATGCCATATGTCTTAGGAATATCAGCAACATGGATGTCCATGTAAGTTTGGATCCTTAGGTCTGACCCAACATGTACATGAATATTCTTTAATTCCCCTACTACATTAACCTCATTTTTGTCTCGTTTTATTACCTTCTTATGAGTTTGAACTGGACTTAACCCCAACTTCTTGCAAATGGAAAAGGGTATGACATTACCTGAGGCTCCAGAATCCAAAAGGAAATTGTGTAGATTCTTCTTGAAGGTCCTCAGAATTAACAGGAATGGTGGAGTTCCTACCTTTCCTTTGTACAGGGTCACGTTCATCTCATTGGTTGGAGATGCCTTTCTTTTCCCCTTCGACCGATCTGCTTCTTCCAAAGCTCTTAACATGATGTCATGCTAGGCAGGGAACCACTTCAAGATGTCAAAGAATGACAATGAGGTCCTTTACTTCTGCATCTCTGAAACAAAATCAAATTCCATATCATTTTTCATCTGATATATAGGAACAAAAGATAAATTACCTTTATTTTGGACTTCAGGTGGACCTTTGGGTGGAGGCTCGTTGTCATCGACATTTTGATTAGGTGAAACTATGGTATTTGGAGGAGAAAATGTGGTGAATGGGCCTTTATTTTGATTTCTTGGGAAATGGCCTCCCTTAGTCTAGAAGGCCTGATCACCATAAGTATCCTCTTTTGCTTCGTTTTCTCCATACATGAGAAATTGGTATTTCTCATCAATGGTCTCATAGGTCATAGTTGTGCTTACTGACCCACTATCTTGATTGGAATTTCCTTGTGGAGGGTGGGAGTCAGCTTGTGCAATCTTAACCATTTTATCCATCTCTGGGCAATCAACCTCAGAATGTGCTACAGTATCATGTAGCCTACACCAATTAGTCATGGAATTGAGATCTGCAAAATTTGCAGTGTGAGGCTTGTACTCATTGGCTTGATAGTCATGAGATACTCCCCCATTATTCAGGTCCGTATTCCACTGTATATTGTTATTTGACCCCTGATTGTATCGCCTATTCTGATTTTGGTAATTTTGAATAGGGAAATTTTGGCCCTGGTAATTCCTCTGGTTTTGGTTGGAATTTTTATTAGAATAATTATTCTAATTCAAAAATCCTCCCTGATTTTGATAACCCTGGTTTTGGTTTTGGCCTTGGGAAGGGTTGAACTTGTGTTGGGCCATTTCGTTTGTTACCTGTGACAAGGTTTTCTTCAGAGTTTCTACCTCAGAGGTGAGCTAGGTAGTGTGTTCACTTTCTACCGAATTCATGATAGGTAAGGGGGTTGGAGGATTGAATCCTCCAACAAAATTATGCAAGTGTTGAGCTTGCTGTGAAGGGTCAGGGGCCTGACTATTAAATAAATTTTTCTGTGATGGGGATTGTAGATCAGCCAAAGGCCCATATGAAGAATGTGACATCCTTGTGACTGTATTAAACAATGGGGTGGGGTTAGGCATTTGAATATATCCTATAGGAGGAAAAACCCCTCCTAAACTTCATGCTTGTGAGTTGATCTGTTGTTGTAGCTTAATGGCTAAGTGGTAGACTTTGGACAAAGAATCAATGTCAACTACATGGTATGTTCTCTACGAAAATAGGCCGATCAAGGGATCTATGGCCTTAAGGTAAGCTTGGATAGCGATGTTTTCAGCTACCAAATAAGGATCTTGTAATCTTCAATACATCCTTTGAAAGCGGGTGTTGAAAAGGGGTAGTGGCTCATGAGGCTCCTTCCTAATTGTGGAAAATTGATGGTACAAGATGGTTGGATCTACATAAACCCAAAATTGGTTAATAAAGGCATCTTCGAGGTTTTCCCAGCTCAAAATAGATCCCGTGGGTAAATTCAAATACTAATTATATGCCATATCCCGCAAGGAATATGGAAACAACCTACATGCAACGTCATGGTGGGAAATTTGAGCCCATGTACAAGAATCCTTGAATTCTTGTATATGCTCTTTAACACTTCTGGACTCCCCATGACAATACCTAGGGTAAAAAAATTCAGGATTGTTGGGAAACTCATGGATACCATCGGAAATAATTCCCAATGGTGAAGGTTTATTGGAAAAGAATGCCATGGGTGGCGGTGGAGGTGGTTGTGCCATCGGTACTATTAGTTGAAACCCAAGAGGAGTGGGTGGTAGGGTCTAGGCCTAGTGGGTGTTCAAAGTTTGACAAATGAGTTTGGGTTTATAGAAGATCTAAGAATTCTTCTGAACCTTTTAGGTGAGAATGACCCATTCGCTCCAATTTGTTCATTCATGACCCTCCATCTAGCGCTAGTTTTGCTGATGGTCAAAATAGCACAACAATGTAAAACATAATATTTCTACTCTATTTCTCCTGAAAGAGATAACTAATCTAAAACCACCTATCTCCCAAGGTCTTTGCAGTTGGTTCTAAACTATGTTGTTTCATTCAGTAGTCCATTCAACTATAATATTCAAGGGGCTTGCTGGTAAAAAGGACACAAACTGTATGATATGAACTAATCTAACATTTGGGGGTGTAAAATAAATGGAAAAAGATAGATCAAAGCATAGAACATCAAATCATAAATGTAAACTCCTTTCAGTTCAAACATATAATTTTCACAATGAGCTTTTCAAGTAGTCAAGAAAGTATAAAATGATATAATCCATAGACTATTCTACACCACTATATTTATTCATAGTTCTAATTTAAAACGTACAATGATCAAACCTCAACAATCAAACAAGAACACATTCCTAGCTCATCATTAATTCATAGATCAAAAAACAATAAAAGAATCCCATCTACAAATAATTTAATGAAATAACTTTAAATACAGAGTCTTCTATTGATTTGCATCAAATAAGAAACACTGATGCATAACATTCAATAGCATAGGAATTGATATGATTCATCAACATTATCATTGAACAATATTCTAGAAATAACATGACTTGTATTAAAACATTTGTAAGGAAAATGTATCTAAGTGTATCTTGCATAAACCGTGAAAACTTCTAAAAATTGTAAAACTATTTCTTAAGTCTCCTCTAGGTGGCTAATCTTGCTTCAATGAGCTGGCCTTTACAAAATTGAGAGAAAATGTATATATAAACCTATCCAGCACTAATCTCTCTCATCACAACCTAGATCCACAAATCATGGGGTGACTGGAACAATCTAGGAAGAGTCTTCATCTTGATTTTTAGTTACTGATTAGAGACTCCTCATCAAAACCTACATCCAAGAAGGGATAGCTAAATAGGAGGGGGATACTATCCAGTTAAGAGTATCTCCTTGATGCTAATCTATCAAGAGAACATGTATGTAGCAAATTTTAACTCTGCATTTTCTGCTCCTCTATATACTCATCATAACTAGTGATTACCTATTGAAGTGTTTTTGTATCAGGCCCATCTACCCAATTATATTCAAAATTTATTCTTTCTAGTTTAGAAGAGGCAAATTCTTTCATATCTTTAAGCTTGATGAGTTACTTCCTTGTAGCCTTGACTTCTTGCTTGACATCCATGAGCTTATCCATTAACAGATCATCCTCATCATCCCCTTTCTGCATCATTTCCTCCAATCCCACTCCATCTTTCCTTGAGTCTATCAAGGAGGAGGCCATTTGTTTCAAGAATATCCCCATTAGCAAGTATAGTAATACTTTCTCTTAATTCTTCAATTCACTCATTAATATCTTTTCCGGCCTGTTGCACCTCATTTCTATGAGTGAAAATAAATGAGGACCTAAATCTAATGATGTTGATGGTATTTTCCACAAAATATACATTATCTTCTTCTAGGATAGATTGCTCCAACAAGGTTTGCTTGGGAAACTTATTAATATCTTTCAGTTTCCTTGTATGCCCTGCATATTCTTCCTCTTGTTTCTCAAGAGTTTCAACATGTGGAACCATGTCATTAACCAATTCCATTGAGTCTTTATGAACCTTGCAACCTTCAACGAGAAAATAATCTATTTCTCGGTTCAACTTATTTATCCATCTATCCATCTATCCATCATTTGTACTTTATTCCTCATCTCAATCAAATTATCAACATCTTTCTTCTTCAAAAGAATAAATGTATCCGGACCAGCCATTTGTGAAGAAATAGGGGAAGAGAGATCCTTCAATAATTTATGCAATTGATCAACTTGGGACTTAATGTCATCCTTCTTTTTCTTGTCTTGGATCATCATTGATTTGGTAGAAGAAGCCATAATATCAATCAAATTCATCTGTTGATTTCTTTTTGGATTCCTTAGATTAACAGTGTATAATTGATAATCCCCTATCTACATAACTTGCTTGTCTTTGTAAACAATAGGAATAGAAAATTCAACCACAATCTCTCCAACATCTATTAACCTTGTGGAATGGAGAACCCTAGCTCTCTTCTTCAGCCTCTCCTTCTTTATTTCCTTTCGAATATCCTCCCAATCAAGGGGCTGTGGTTGCACTGCTTGCTTCTTCTCAAGATTGAAGAAGAGTTGGTAGGAGAAAGAGGTTTCCAAATTGTTGCCTTAGGTTTGGAGTCAACCTCCTACTGTTTCTCTTTCTTTGCTTTTTCTTTTGCCAACTTTTCATCTTGAGCCTTTGCTTTTCTTTCTTGTTCAGCTTTGGCTAGCCGTTCTTCTAATATCCTTTCCTCCAATACATGATCTCTTTGTTTTTCTGATTCCCCTACCCTGGCCCATAGTTTAGAAGCTTCTTGATCAATTTTGGATTTTTCTTCTATCTCTATTCTTTATAGCTCCAGTTCTTTTTCATCCTTCTTCCTCCGAGCCTCCTCAACTACTTTAAACTTAGCCTTAAGGGCTTATCTTTCTCTTCTTTGCTGGGCCTTCCCTTCTTCTAGCTCATGAATATTTTGAAGCAAAGATAGCTTCTCCCTCTCTTCCTTATCCTTTTTCTCAATTTCCATTTGTTGTAACAGTAGATCCCCCTTCTCCTTTTGTTGCCTGGCCAATTCTTTAGCTTTTGCAATGGCCTCCAACTCATGTTGTTTAGCAAGCTCATCAGCTTTGGCCTTGGCTTCTAATTCCTATGGTTGTTTAGCAAGCAGATATTCCTTGGGTTTCATTTCTGCTTCTTGTTGTTGTATAGCAAGAAGATCTTCCTTGGCTTTGATTTATGCTTGTTGTTGTTGTTGTTTAGCAAGTGCCTCTGCTTTTGTACGTGCATTTGCTTCTTTTTGTTTTGCTAATTCTTTAGCTTGTTCCTTTGCATCAAATTCTTTTTTAGCATCTTCAACCAACTTCCATTGAACCTCCGGGGTAAGAACATGCTCTTCCTCAAAATTTTGAGCAGATACATCTTTAACAATATCATCATGAGAATGTGTTTTTTTTGAATCTATGTCAATATCATGAATTTCAACCCCAACCCCTTTTCCCTTGAGTGTTTCTACTTCCTCATGAAGACTACCTATGGATACTTCTTCACTAGGTTCTTGAATGAAGGGTGGTTGAGAAGAGGAGCCTTCCCCAAGTTTTGAGGTCGCTATAACTTGTGCTTCATGAGCTTCTTCTGCAAGTATCTTAGGAACAATATACCCTCTAGAAATGGGAGGAGGATACTCCAATTTTTCTTTGGGGGCTGCTCTCCTTTTAGTCCCTTGATAACCCTTAGTTTCCCCTACTTTTCTCTTCTGAGAACCTTGAGCTTCTAGCTCTTTTATTCTTAGGATCACCCATTGGATGCTTCTATCCAAAACAGTCCTCGAAATCCACTTGATGTCAATGGATTCCTCTTCCTCCCAATTGATGGGGTCTAAGTCCTTGATGCCAATCTTTTCAGCTTCATATGTCGGATCCAAAGTCACACCATCATTTGACAATGTGTCGGGAATATCTTCCTTTACTCCAAACTCAATCATCCAAGGAATAGGGTCTTTCATAATTTCTTCTCCTCACATCAAACTCTTCCTGCAAACCCCACCAAAAATCTTCTAACAAACTGCAACGCTTCTCAAACATAGTGGGAAGAAACTTATTTATCATATTCTTTGGGTCAAAATTCTTTCAAGATGTGTAGAGTCCCAAATTAAGGTAGCTCAACTCTTCACATACTACTTTTGTAGCCACATTATGAAGACAACAGTATTCTCCCAACTTCATGGGAAACTTATGGCACCTAGGTTTGTGCTTGATACTGAATTTTGCATTAACTCCCAATGCTTGATATATAAATTCCATTAGGACCATTCTATCAGTGCAACACCTAGGCAGTAGGTGAGGATGTCCATCAAACCTTGCTAACCTGAAGTATGTGAACTTGGGGTATTGGATATACCAATGTCCCTATTGAGTAATGAACACCATGGCATCCCTACTTAATCTAAAACCAACATCATTAGTCAATCGATTGATAATGACATACAAAAATGCATCATTAACTCTCCTATAGTGTTATTCTAATGTCTGCAAAGTTAGTTGATCATAATGGTTCCATACTCTTTGTTGTCCAGGAGCTTCTCCCAATACCCCTACTGCATTCAACCCTAGGAAGATACCCATCCTTGCAGCTGCATATATGACATAAGAGGTCATATAGAAGGCCTTTTTTTACCTTACATTTATCATCTAGTTATGCAAAGTGTCAGACAAAATCATACACCAATCAAATTTATGTCTTCCATCAAAGATAGCTTCAATAAATGAGAACATCCACTCCTTGAAGTATGCAGAGTCCTTTTTCCAAACACTCTAGAGAGAATCATGATTAGGTCATTGACATCCTTCTTGAAATCTCCCCTTTTGGGCTGGTTAGGCATCTTAGTCAAGGATTTCTTTTCAGTTCTTTACCATTTCTTATTCATACAGTTCCTTTTGACATCTTTGTTCTCATTGAATCTTTATAGTGCATTTGCGTCTGCCAACAACCTTGGATTCTTCAAAGAAGGTGCATTGAACATCGGTCTCATCATTTGTGGGGATAAGTCAATTATGACATTCCCTTGCTCATCTATGAATTGCCTTGATACTGCATTATAGGCTCCTATTGTAGATAAGATCAACTCTAGGCATTGGAATCATAAAGGGAAGAATGTGACATGAGCAATTCCAGATTGAACTATCCTCTCTATTCTCCCAGTAACTTATTCTGAAAAGGTTTCTTCAATCAACTCTTCATAATCAAATGTTCCCAAGTAGGTGTCTGTGTTGTCTGCCCGCCTAGAATCTAACTTGTTGGCTTTGGGAGTGATCATCCGATGTTTATATCTCATTGTATAAGGAAGCTATTCCACCTTTATCTTTTTAGGCGTTACTTGTTTGGAACTTTCAGCTGCTTGGCCTTCCATCTATGAAGTTCATATAGAGGCTACTGATATCATTTAGTTCCTGCATGACAACCGAGGATTAGATGAATGGAAAGTATAAAAAGTAGTATTACAGAGCTCACCTTCCATGTTACTATGTGCTTCTTCATGTAGTCTCTACATACTTAGAAAAATTAAACACTCACCAGAGGTAGGACAAAGACAAGAACATCCTTAGAAATTTCTAAGTATTACCAGGGTCTAGACCAGAGTCATCATCAAAACTAGGACCTGAACAAACTATATACTGGGATCAGGACCAGAGTTGGAATGGTTATCGAGACCAGGACCAGAATGAAAACCGGACTCGATACATTAGGAAGTTCCAAATCCTGCGCCGATTCTGATAGAGTAAAAGATGTTTGATAGTCTAAAGTCCATAGGAAGTAGGTTCAAAATTGTATCCGTAGTATTTCAAATAAAAAATTTCGTATAAAACCCATTCTTGGATCTGACTCTGGCCACTATCAAGCATGACATCACCCTTAGAAATTTTACCTAAGCACCCATAATGAATTTGAAACAAGATCACCTGATAAGTCTAGAAGGCTTAAAATAATAGTACAACTTAATCCCTCATATGACCAAGGGGAAACCAGTAACTAGGGCACAATGTTAAATTAACATGGGTGTGAAAAACCCTTGCTTATTTAAATTATCAACTTAAGAAATTAGGGCATCAAAACCCTACTTGGAAATCATCGAGCCAACATTCGAAAAAGGATGGAAAGGCTATTTAACAGATCAGAGACTATTAAGAACCCTTGAATCCTTTGAAAATGACACCATAAACCCTAGGGAACGGCAGTATGGACATGACCAAATGCGAAAACGACCGCGGTGAGCAAAAAAACCCAAAAAAAAAACATGAAATAAAGCAAGAAAGACAACGACAAAAAGATAAAAAGAAAAAGCAATACCGTGAAAAAAACCAAAGATTCATGAGCAATCTCACGAATGCATGAAGAACACCAAGAAAAAACAAAAATGAAACGAAAAACAACAAAGGAAATGAGACGAAAAATTCCACTACCTCAAAATGCTACCCAACAAGTTGACACTTGATCCAAATCCACGTGCAAATGTTTTCTCCTCAACCAATCGTACTCCCTCTGTTCTATCTCAGTTCTGGTTCATGAGAATAACTCAAACAATAATGATATGTAAAATTAGCCTTAATTAAATTTTAAAACTTGATTTCACACATGTGAGGATCCTACAATTAATTCCATTAATGTGGTTGGTCAGGCACGAGATAATGGAGAAAAAAAGCACACAACTCATCGTGCAACAGAAGTAAAGTGGAGAAAATAAGAGAGTGAGGGCGGGATCAGGATCAGGACCATCCAAAGAACTATTACAAAGTTCTTGATTTGGTTTCGGTTTCAGTTTCGGTTCTACCAAGGATGAAGAAAACAAGGAAAACAACGAAAGAAAGGAAAAAAAGTAGAGATGAGATGAATAGGACCAAACCCAAAAGAAAGCGAACAAAAGACAAAGGCGAAGGAGGAGGTAGAGGTGGGATGGGAACCAAACCAAGAAATTTGTAAAGTTATGAGTTCAATATCGATTCCAAATTAGACCTCGTGAAAGGAAAACAACAAGGACCGAAAAGAAAAACACAAGGAAACAAGCCGGAGCAGGATCATAATCAAGCTAAGAAATGGAACTTATGTAAGTTCCATGGTCAAGGTTTGGTTTTGGTTTTTGTTCTGCCAGAGAAAAAGAACAAAAACAAAGACTTAGGAGAAAAAAACAACTCCTAAGTCCCAAACGAAAAGAAACAAGGACAAGAAACAAAGGGGGACCCATTTTGACCAAGGGAAAAGATGGGGTGGTTATGCAAAGCATAACAACTCTTTCAAGTTACAAACAACTTGCAACATTCTTCTAGGCTGAAACTGATACCTTCAAATTATTTCCTTTACCTCTTCTTCCAACATCTTGTTAGAACATTTGCCATCCTCTGCCAACAAATTTCACTCCATTCTTCTCTCCTATTATGTACTTGTGTCAACCATGTACTAACCTCCTCCTCCAAAGATTTTTTTCGCTCCATGTTTCCTTTGTGGGATCCAACCCACTATTATTTGTCCTACTCTAGCAAGCAATCTTTCCATCCTTCTCATCCTCTTTCATGGGTTTTGATCCACCAAAAACTGACCACCTCCACCAAGTTTCACCTGTTGTACCCTCTACAGATTCTACATGCAAGTATATATTTTTGTGTAAAATTGCAACTACATTCTTCTTTCCATCTACTTGTAACTTATTATTCACTTCAACTACAAACAATTCCCTATCAACTTCCTCCTCCCAAATTTAAAAAAAATTATAACATACTTTTGTATACTTTTCTATTACAACAACTTCATCCTTCATTTTTTTTGTTGCTTCTTCATTTCCCTTCAAGTGTTCATTTCCGAAAAAAATCTCAATCTTCTCAATCTCTACCTCAAAAAAGTTATGCTCCTCAAAAACAACTAAATCAATAGCCTTTTTACACAAATTTTTATTGAATATTTTCACGTGTCTACATTCTTCTTCATATTGTTGTCCTAAACTTTCCATATCTTCCAATGGATCATTCTCTGCTACAATTTCATAACTTTTACCTCTTCAAAAGAACCTACTATAGCTAATTTATCTTCTTTTGGGACTGTATGGGCTGCTCCCACACTCTATTCCTTCCATGTCCCTTCTATCAAAGGGTTGAAAAACTTCTCATCCTTTGCAATCTTGATTGCAATATCTTCTTGTTCCTCTTGATCCTTTTGTACAAGGATCTCCTATACTTTTTCTTCATTCTTCATATTTTTTGCAATTATTTATTTATTTTCTTTATCCTTCAAAGGATTCTGAGCCACTTCTTTCTCACCTATAACAACTTTGATGTTTCTTTCCTATTTCATACACATTGGGGCATATTGCTGCAATTTATTTTACCACTTTCCTTTTGTTTATCTTGTAGTGGATCTAACACATATTCCTTCCCCATCCTTTATTATGCTATGTGTTATCATTTCCATTATGTATAGCTTCCCTATCCAAAAGCCAAGGTTGACCGAACAAAACGTGAAAATATCCATGGGCACTATATCACATACAATTTCATCCTTATATCTTCCAATGTGAAAAATTCACAATGCTTTGTTCACTTACTCAAACGCGGTGACATCCTTGCAACCAAGAGAAAGAGTATGGATTAGGGTGCTTCATCCTCTTCAAGTTCAGCTTCTCAACCATTTCCAATGCAACCCAGTTATCTCTACTATTGTTGTCCACTGTCACTTTGCAACACTTTCCACTGGACTTCCACACAGTTCAAAACAAATCACTCATTTAGATGAGTTCTTATTTCACTTTTTGTGGTTTCAAATATTCCTTCTTCATCAATAAAATCTCTCCATGTCTCTAAATTTTTTTTCCAAATAATTATGGAACACTCTCAATCTATAACCATAAACAAATTAGAGCCAACACTCGCTACCTTTGTAGGCCCCCTACAACTAAACTCTTACTACTATCCTCTACCCAATAGAATTCTAGAAGATGCACCTTCAAGATCTCTTCTACCAACTTCCTCTTAGTGGAAGAGATGTACACACCTTCTACCCAACTTCATCTCTATTGGAGGATAACCAACATGATTCCCATAAAATCAATGGCCTCTCAAAGCTTCTTCACTCTTTACCAATTATTCACCCATTGTCTTGGTGGATTCTCTCCACTCTTAGGATCTCTTGCTCTAATACCAATTGATGCAAGAGTAATGACAACTTCCCAATTTGACCCAATTCAAAATGAAAAATTCAAACTTCCTGCCTATCTCACAATTCCATGGCAATGAAATCTTGCTACCCAAAATATTTATAGTGAAACATAATAATCTTGGTTTTATTGATTAATATCCACACAATATATTTGAAATATGCATTTATTTCATTCATTTTTCCACATCAAAGTCTCTCCAAGCTTCTTTAAAATCAATCAGTCTTTTCAATGTTTCATTGATGGTTGCTAAATCACTAGTTTTTTGCCTATTCAAAGCATTAAATTGACTCCACCATATGGCCTTAGCATTGTCCAATATTCCACCCCCCCATTTGCTAAACAAAATCGATAAAATTCTCAACCCAAGAAAGGGTCGATGTCCTAATTAACTTCAATTTCAATGCCCTTATCTTCTTTTTTCAGCCACACATTTTTTGAGTTTTTGTTTGGCAAATTTTTCCTTCCCAAAAAAGGTCAATTTGCCTAATCATTTTCAGATTTTTACTCTGCTATCTTTTCGTCACCTTTGGTGGTTAAAATTCCTCTTCTCCATCATGTATGACTCTTTCTATTCACCTTTTTTAGTGCAAACCAAAAGGAAGCAATATGTTTGTATTTTCTTACCAAACAAAAGTGTCACCTACCACTTAAGTAATGACCTTAGGGTGTCTTTCACACTTGAAAACTGGCCCCTTGCATTAGGGAACTGCGTAGTCCCCTTTTCTCTTGAATATTTTTTATGTCACTCTTTGTTCTCAAGTCTTTTCGGTCCCCATGGGACACCCATCAACATATCACATACCTTCTTCAGTTTGGGGAGACCTTTATTTTTTTATTTTCCCTCTTTGCGAGTCCTTGAAATAATGACACATGTCCTAATCTTAATAAATTAAATTGAGGGATATTTTTTGTTACTAATATGTTTTTGAGGCCTTTTCATCATTCATAACTGAGTTCCCTATTGTCTAGTAGCCTTAAGTTGTTTTTAAGGCATGTGTGCAATGTATCACGAGAGCTCTTCACCTCATAGAGAATTTTCCTCTAACAACATTTTCCCCCTTTGAGTTAGCAATATATTGAAACATTTTCAAGAACATGTTAATTCTCATTGTGAGGGTTAAATCCTTCGTAGGGTGATTGTGGTCCATCCTTTTCCTTCTTGTTAAACCCCAAGTTGGTGCCAAGTGTCACCACCATGATTCTTCACAGAGAGTTCTATTATTGGGGAGGATCTTATTTTGTTGTCTTCTCCCTCTATGAGTCCCCAAAATGGCAACATGTGCCTGCATAATAAAAAGAGAGGGAAGTCACTTTGTAGAGGCAATTTCAAATTTTTATGAGCATCATCGATCTTGAGATTGATGGTCCACATTTAAACTCAGTAAACATCTATCATTGGTCCCATGTTCAAGCATGCAAAATAATTAATAGTGATTGATATTTTTATTTGCTAGATTCATGATGGTTTGGTTTTAATTGCTTCATTTTGCATCAATCAAACCATAATTGCTAAGTGCTAAAGTGAATTGTTGCAAAAATTTGAAGCGAATGAGGGTTTTCTCAGTGATATTAGGGAATCAAACATTTTCAAAGAAAGTAAGTATATTTGTCTACCTCTATGTGAATTTCATGGTGGTAGGGTGAAAGTTGTCCAAATTTTAGTTAGGCAAAGGAAAATTTAGGGTTTGCGAGGGTATATGCTACCAATTTTTTTCAAAAGTCCTCTAGAAGTGCAAAATTTTGTGAAGCCCTAGTTTTCTTATTATAAAACCCTAATTGAAAAAAGGATAGAACATCAAGGGGTCACAAATGAGGGTTGGATGATGACATCATCACACAACTTCAAGGATTGTAAATGAGGTTGAGAATGGCTTTTGGGTCTAGAATTGCTACCAATAGAATTTTTTATAAGAATGAAATTTTTTGAGACCTTATCATTCCATCTCAAGGGTATAAAATTTTCAAGCATGCATATAGGAAGGCCTAGATGTAGATAGACCTATGTGAAACATTTGGAATCTAGGACCAGGCAAGATGGTTGTGCATAATATGTTTATAAATGTAGAATTGATAAAGGCAATTGTCAAGGCATACAACCTAGATATTGTTGGATGTTGTGGTTGCATTGCTGATATGTGGTTGTCATTGATGGAAACACATGATGTGAAAAATAATGCCACCAACCCAACTAGCTCTTCCCCAACAATCTCCCCCTGAGATTGTGCAATGTGAAAAATGTGGGAGAAAAAGGAAACATGAAAGAGTGCACAATCTCAGGGGGAGATTGTTGGAGAAGAGCTAGTTGGATTGGTGGCATTATTTTTCACATCATGTGTTGCCATCAATGCCAAAGGGGGAGATTTTTGGATGTTGTGGTTGCATTTTTGATATGTGGTTGTCATCAATGTCAAGACTATAAGCATTGATGATGCTTAAGGCTGTATATGTTGAGGATATTGAGAAAATTGTAAAAATAATATTGCTGGCAGCCAATGAAGCTGAGAAGGTTAGAATGTTGGAAAGTTCTGTACATTAAATATCTGAAGGTGCACTTCAAATGGTTTGTTTCTGAAGCTTTCTAGTATTTTGTCCAAAATTTTCAAAGGTTCGCATCAAAATTTGTGGAAGTTATGAAGATCTATGTTCCTACAGTTATTCAGTTTCTGTAGATGGTGTTCTTGGATGAAGCAGATGAAATTCTGCTAATTTTTGTATACATCTAAAAATGGCCATTGCAAAACCTGTTAATTAATTAAATATAAGTCATCTACATATAAATAAATTTAATTATTTATTTATATCGTTCATTTTTCTAATTCTTCTAGTTTAATTAAATAAAATAAATTTCATAATTTATTTTAATTATCATATTATTCTAAGTTTGAATGTTTAAATTCAAATAATGGAATATTCCTCCAAACACTTTATTCATCTCACATTCAAATTAAATATTATAAATATTTGATTTAACACCTTTTTTCACCTCTTACATAATTAAATATTGTAAATATTTAATTACACACCTTTTTCATCCCTCACATAATTAAATATTAATTATTTAATTATGGAAGTTTCTAAAAATCCATGTCACATAAAATTAAATAAATTTATTTATTTAATTGAGAATTTATCCTCAACTTTCAACCAACTTTCATAAATGAAATGAAAAATGGAAATTTGTCTCCATTTTTGAATGAGGAGGTTTTGTGGGTTGAAAACATTCTTCCATTAGTCTTTCAACCTTCCACCTTTCTCTCAACCTCAAGAATCTCTCACTATTCATCTTGCCAGGTTCAAATTTGACCGTTGATCTTTGCCAACTAGATTCTTGCCTCCAAAAATCTATAAATACAACCCTTTAGTGAGTAGATTTCATCCTACATTTTTTGAATTTAGCGTGAGTAGATTTCATCCTAGATTTTTTGAATTTAGTACAGTTACTATAGTTGCATTCGAATCAGCATTTTAGCAATCCTTTCAAGCATAGCATTTCAAGTTCATAGAATTTTAGTTTCATATTATAGCTTAAATAATTTAGCAATGGACATGCATGTTGCATAAAATCATTCTCTAAGTTGTCATTCTACCAAATTTGTTGCATACACCAACTAAGAGCCAACAACTTACAACAGATCCTTGGAGATAGAGGACAATGGAATGCTTTTGAAGGAGCTGTTGTTTAGAGTTCGTTTTAATTTTAATTAGTTTCCTTTGATTTAATGTTTCATTGGTGTGTTAGTTTAACTTATTAGTTTGTTTCACATATTCTCACACACATTTTTGGCACCCACCATGGGGCCTTGCCCCATTTTTAATATTTTTATTACAAAATTTTCTGACAGGTGATGAATTGGAGTTGTGGTTTAGTGCATACGAGCTATGGTTTAACACATACGAGTTGCGTTTTAGCACATACTAGAACTATTTTAGCGCTTCGATGACCTGTTTTAGCGTATTTACTAGTTCTTTTAGCACATTTATTAATTGTTTTAGTGCATCCTTGTTTGTTCCTTTAGCACATTTGCTAACTGTTTTAGCATATTTACCAGTTCTTTTAGCACATACACGGAGTGTAAAACTAAATAATGATTCTGACGCCATCCGCGGACAAAGATTTTTCTTTTCTATCTTAAGTAAAAATGAAGCAATCCTAAGATAGACACTTAAATTTGAAATTAATCAATCCTAGGATAGTCAACAAACATTATTTTATCCTGGTTAAAATGAATCCAATGCTCGTTGTGAAGCAACATCTTCACTTAGTGTAGAAAATTGTCATTTGGATTTAAAACTAAACCATTTGTTTACTGTGATTGTTGGGTAATAGGTTTATGCTCTCCCCTTTTCTAGGTGACCAAAACGCCAGACTTACCTTTTTCATTTTATGCATTTCATGTTTTATTAAATCCTTTAGAAGGCTTGTTGTAGTGGGAAAAAGTACTCACCCTACAAGAACGACCTAAGTTGGAACAACCAAAGCTAGGTTTTCTGACCCACTCTAATCAAAATTGAATTTTAGAAAAACCCATATTCAACGGAAGTGTGCAAGATAACCATCCACAAAATCTTTGTTCTAAAGATTGGGAGGTCTCCTAAGGGAGTTTATTTATTGCCACATTGAACAAATACCTTTACTATGGACCATAGTATAGAAAGCCAACCGTATCAGTATCAAAACATCATAATAATCAAAAGGCAAGGGGAGGGAAGAATCTTCCCTCAAGACACTCACCATATAATTTCCATAGATTGTTTGCTTAGGGGATTGAGAAATCTAACCTTGAGTACACACGTAGAAAATACAAAAACACGGGTGCCCTTTAGGGGTGACACAACTATGTGAGTCAACACAATTTTAAGATGTGGGTTGTGGTTGCTATAATGACCTTTATGGCAAATAAGAGTGAGTCTATTTGAAGTTCTTATTTTTTAGTACTTGTGAAAATTTCAAGAACATACACTCTTTGTTTAGATTTTAAGATTTACAAACAGCTGTTTTCTACTGTATGTCGTATTTTTCCAAATTTAAATTAGATAAAGATCATGCAAAACATCAAACTGTCAAAACATGTTTGTCTCAATGTAGTAATTGGATAGTTTAGCGCATCCCTGGTCTATTTTAGCACATCTGTGCTCTATTTCAGCGTATCCTTGGTCTGTTTCAGCACATCTGTGCTCTATTTCAACGCATTTATGTTCTGTTTTAGTGCATATATGCTCTTTTTCAGTGCATTCATGCTCTGTTTTAGCGCATACATGCTCTATTTCAGTGCATTCATGCTCTATTTTAATGCATATGTGCTTTGTTTTAGCACATACCTGCAACATTCTAGTGCATAGATTGGATGGTTTAGCGCATCTACTAAAAAATTTAGTGCATCTGTGTTCTGAACCTGGGTAATTTTTTGACACCCGAAAAATATGCCATTTAGTTTAGTCTTTTTCTATGCTCAGGGTCTGGAAGTTTGCAAATTTTGCTAAGAAGTCGCTAGAGAAGAAGATTAAGAAGCCAAAGAAGTCTCTCAGTTATAAGAATCTATTGAAAAGGAGGAAATTTTTATACCAAAGTCGAAAAGTTTTTCTTGAACACATAACTTTTATTCATCGATATCACGACTTTGTTAGAGGTTTCACTGACGATTTTGCCTTGGAACAATTATATTCATGAGCTTTCTTTCAAAGAAGAGATCTTTCTCAAAGGCATAATCATAGTCAGCCTATTCGTTCCTTTTTTATCCCCCAACTAAAAATTTTGTATTCTAATCGTCTCGATCAAGTTTTGCAATAGAGAGCTTAGGAGCATTAGGCATTTACAAAAATCCTTATTTTCACAAAACTGTGATCAAACCTCACAAAGTGCAACATCATCTTTATTTTTTATTTTTATTTTAATTCCCACAGCATGATCATCATCCTTTCAACCAAGGAATCATGGGCTAAAGATTACAAATTTCATAAGTCATATCAATAGAATCTTCATTCTATTCTGACTTAGATATCCATCTAAATTGCACTATTTCATTTTTTGATCAAGGTTACTTGAATTTGGGTAAAATCTTATGCCTATTGTCACAATATCTCAAAAGCACATAGAAGGAGAAAAAATGGAAAGTACATTAAGCAACATGGGTGATAAAATCAATAGTGGTGATAAGGAAGAAAATCCTTTTCATAGACTTTGCATCAGGAATAATCCGAATATGATGAGATAACAGAAGATATGCTTCAAGAAGTAGAACATGATCCACAATTCCATACTCTCATGGATAGAATTTTGGAACGAAACAAAGAAAGACATTTCCTTTCATTTTCCAATCAAGGAGCTAAGTTACTTATTGATTTTGACATAGAAGGGATTAAAGAGGATCCTAAGGCCCCCCTTAATGATTTTAGTGCTATTACTCAATAGATAAGAGAATTACAATGGAAAATAAAGGAAATATTAGGGGATACAACAAAGAAATATGTTTTGGAAGATATTTGCCCATATCCATTTGATAGGAGTCTTAACATGATTCCTTTTCCAAAACATTGTGAGATCCTGAACTCTGATAGGTATAACGGAAAAATAGATCCCATTGATCATGTAAGATATTTTAAAAATATGAGCTTAGAGTTCGCTCATGAAGATACCTACCTAATGCGATTGTTTCCATGAAGTCTGGGTGGACAATCCATGGACTAGCTTCTCAAAATCACTGCCCCCATCCAAACATTTGAGGTGTTAATCAACAAGTACATATCTCAATACTCCTATAATATACAACATCAAATAGCCATGCTTGATCTATGTAGAGAAAAACAAAAGATTGGGGAACCTTTCACCACATTCTTACAAAGGTGAAGAAGGTTGTTTGCAAGATATTCCCATCCTATTCTTGAAAAGGAAAAGATGGAAATCTTTATCGACAATCTGAATCAAGAGATGAGTTATAGGCTAAATCTTCATTGTCCTCAATCATTTGAAAAATTTATTGAAAATGCAATCACCATTGAAGGAGCCTTGGTCAAGTGTGGAGTTTTAAAGCTTGATAAAGAAAGTCCAAATTCGTACAACAACAACAACAACAATAGCAACAACAATAGCAACAACAATAGCAACAACAATGACAAGTCACAATTTTGGACTCGAAATAAAAATGTTGTGAATGATGGGGTGGTAGATGATAACAACGTGAATGTGAAGCCTATCGTTATTAGTGTATCAGGTGTCCAATGCACCAATAATGCTAGAAATTATAGTAACCAAAGAAATAATTCCAACCAAGGAAATGTGACCAACAATCATGGTAATAATCTTGGCAATAATCATAATTTAAATGCACCCAAATCTCAGTTTTTCTCGAATCGACAGAGTTCTACTCCCTTGGACCAATCTTTAGAATCAATTCTTAAAGAACTGTTGAATCAAAACGCTATCAAATTGCCACCACAAAGAGATTATGAACCTCGAGTTAAACCACCATCGTGGAATGACTCATACTATTGTGATTATCATAGATGCAAAGGTCATAAGACAAGTAATTGCCAAGGCTTAAAGAATCTCGTTCAAGATTTGATTGATAACCATACCATAACGGTTGAGGGACAAAACGCTAATGATGATCATCAAGCATTCAAGGATCCTCTCCCCAATTATCAGAAAGGGGAATCTTCGGCTGACAAAGGTGAGAATGTGAATCATGTCTATGACACCATCATCAATCATATTTACACCAACGATCAACAAGTCAATGCTATCGGGATCAAAGGAAAGAAAGAATATTGAGAGGTCAATTCTACAACAAGGGGACAGGCCAAAATCATTGTAAAAGGAAGTTCATCTAATTCAGCGGTTCCCCCTCCAAGTTAGTACAATTTGGTCAATCAACTATGAAAAACATCGTCCCAAATTTCTTTCTTGGAGCTGCTCAAAATATTACCAACACATGAGGACATTATGGAAAAGGCACTCGGTGACACAACTGTGTCTCCTGATCTGGATATCAATAAATTTCAATCCATGGTGAGACACTTGTCCTCACCCACATGTTTATCCTTTTCTGAAAAGGATGACTCCTCTATAACCCATCCCCATAATTCATCGCTTTATCTAGAGGTCATGGTTCATAAAGCCCAAATCAGACATGTTTTAATAGATGGAGGAGCCATATTAAACATTTGTACTTTAAAATTACTCCTTGCTTTGGGATATTCAGAAGAATCTATAGATCCATGAAGGAAAATTACAATCAAAGCATATGATGATGAGGAAAGACCTTCCAAATGCCTCATCTTGCTACCAATTAGAGTGGGACCTGTTATGAAGAATACATTTTCTAGGTTCTAGATCAGGATCTATCCCATAACATACTCTTGGGTTGCCCATGGATCCATGAGATGCAAGCAATTTCGTCCACTTATCATCAATGCCTAAAGTTTCCATATGATGGACAAGAAGTAACAATACCAACAAACCATATTAGTAGTTAGACTTGTTCTAACTTTAGAGGAGCTCAGGACACATAATAGAGAGGCTCTGGCCATTTCTACTTCTAAACACAGTGAACAAGCAAGGGAAATGATAAGGAATTTTGGCACAAAGTTAAAATTGAAAGATAGTGGGGTGGGAGAATATTCATTATGTCACTCTAATTTACCTGTGTCTCCAAGATCCCATGCTCAACTGTTAACATTAATACAATAGGCTACAATAGCTTCAACATCAGGCACACAAGCTTTAGTTCCCATCACCAAGTTTGATAGATTTATCAAGGCATATACTCAAGAAAATGAAGCAAAAGATAGAGCTATCCTTGATTGGATCTATAAAGATGAAGATAAATCTATCCAACACGTCAAGTTACCTACTGAACAATATGGAAAAGTTTATACAATAATGCAATGAATGGGTTATGAAGGAAATGGCCCTATAGGCAAGAGAAAAGAAGGTATTGTTGAACCTATCCAACGAAAAAAAATGCACCCAAAAGATAAAACTGGGTTAGGATATGGTGAAGATGCAAAGAAAGAAATAGTACAATGAAGAGTTAGTTGAAACAATTCTCATATTACAAGAAAACAATTCTGACACTAATTCCAATGAATATGAATGGGACACCATTTTTGAGGATAAATTCTGGAGAGAAAAAAATGTGGATGTTGGACAAAAATATGCACCCAAACTCACACAAGGGGAAAGATCAAGACCTCCACTTGACTATGTCCTACTAAGAGACCATGACTCGAGTGATGACGATTCAATTTTAAGCGAGATAGATTATCAACAGGAGGATACCATCATAGATCTTCTCCCTAATGAGAATGATAATAGTACATGACCTTAATGGCCAGTGACCTTACCCTACCTGATGATCCATTTCCCTTAGTCCATCTTGGACTCATTGATTGGGAAAAAAATTGCACCAATTGATATCCCAAATTTTCCTAATGATGAAACCATTGTAAACTTTCTCTGTTCATCCAACTTGGAAACTGGTTCCACTAGCGAATCACAGGATCAAAGTCTCAGACAGGAAAGTGCCAAGTTTCTCAGCTACAAAATTAACAATATAAAAGAAAGATCTAATGGTGAAAACCTAACAAAGGCAGTATTAGATCATGAAAAGATTAAAATAGAGAGCGTATCCGATAGTGAAAACCTTTCAAAGGCACTAGAAGATGTGAAACTTAACACTCTCCCTAAGCACTATCAGGAAATATTTTCTATTTTGATAGAACCAACAGAGGCAATCAATTTAGGTATTGTGGAACAACCTAAAGTCTTGCAACTTGCTGCATCACTAACAGAAGAGGAAATCCCAAGATTCATAGAATTCCTCAAGAATAATCAAATAAATTTTGCATGATCATATGCAAATATGCCTAGATTAGATCCAAATATCATCATGCATCATTTATCCATCATGTTAGGGGAAAAACCTATGAAATAGAAACTCAGAAAAATGCACCAACATGTTGCATTACTAGTCAAAGAGGAGTTAAAGAAATTTTTAGATGTAGGATTCATTTGGTCTATAGACTATGCGAAATGGATCTCCAATATTGTACCTATATCAAAGCCAGATGGATGAATCAAATTTTTTACAGATTTCAAGGATTTAAATAAGGCATGCGCAAAAGACTATTTCCCTCTACCAAACATAGATATGATTGTAGATTTGATTGCTGGTCATGCTATTTATTCACTAATGGATGGATTTTCTAGATATAACCAGATAAAGATTTCACCTGAAGATCAAGATAAAACAACATTCACATGTCCTTGGGGTACATATTATTGGAACATAATGGTGTTTGAACTCAAAAATGCAGGAGCTACATACCAATGGGCAATGACTACAATTTTTCATGAAATGATGCACACATTCATGGATGATTATGTAGATGATCTCTTAGCCAAATCAAACACAAGGGAAGGACATTTAGATATCTTATCTAATTTTTTTGTCAGAATGGAAAGATTTAAAGTTAGACTTAATCCTAAGAAATGTGTCTTTGGGGTGAAATATGGAAAGCTTCTAGGTTATATGGTGTCAAAAAAGGGAATTGAGGTGGATCTGACTAAGGTACAATAAATCCTTGATATTCCAACACCAAGGAAGATTAGTCAACTACGCTCATTACAAGGAAGTTTACAATCCATCAGGAGATTCATTAAACAACTGGCATATAAGAGTTTACCATTCACTCATCTCTTACATAAGAATGTTCCATTTCAATGGGAAGACAAGTGTGAAGCAACATTTGATCAGATAAAGCATTATGTAATGATTCCACCAGTGTTGATTCCACCAGTGCAAGGTGAACCACTCATATTGTATATTTTTGCCACATAAGTGTCCTTGGGAGCATTATTGGCATAGGAAGACAAAATAGGAAAGGAGCGAGCAATATATTACATCAGCAGAACATTGATAAGCCATGAGCTAAATTACACTTTCATTGAAAATATTATTTGGCAGTAGTGTTTACTTCTCAAAATTTATGACACTATATGCTAACTCATATAATAAAACTTGTGGCTAAGATTGATCCTTTAAAAATATCTTTTGAGTAAAGCAACATTAACTGGTAGACTGGAAAAATGGGTAATGATAAGTGAATTTAACATTCATTGCATGGATCGAAAGGAAATCAAAGGGTAAGTCATATTAGATCAGTTGGTAGAGGCACCAATGCAAGCAGAACATCCAATACACATTGATTTTCTTGACGCTAATGTATTCACAACAACCACTAAGCAGTCATGGGCACTTTATTTTGATGGATCCTACACTCAACATGGCTCGAGGGTAGGAATTATTTTCATCACACCTAAAGGACATAAAATTCAAAAATCTTATTGGCTGATGTTTCCTTGTACAAATAACATAGCTGTTCATGAAGTGTTGTTAATTGGAATGAGAATTGCATTAGACTGGAGAATCACAGAACTGCAAGTTTTTGGTGATTCACAACTTGTCATAAATCAGATAAATGATGAATATCAAACTAAATATGACAAGTTAATGCCTTACAAAATCATGGTGGATGATTTCAAGAAATACTTTGTTGATATCAAGTTCACACAAATTCCACGTACTGACAATAAAGTTGCAAATGCCATGGATACAATTGCATCACTACTCCAATTGTCAGAGAACCAAGCACGGTGTGATTTCCTAGTGGAACAATTGTTTTCTCCTTCTTATGATAATTTGGGAACCCAAATAATGTGTCACCTAACTGGTTCTAATTCTCCCTTGTATGGCCAAATCTACACTTATCTAAAAGATACCATTTTCCCATTAGATTTGTCTAGGAATCAAAAAATGAATTTCATACGCCAATCTTTGTGTTACACCCTAATTGCTGGCATCTTGTACCGATGTGGTCTTGATGGTACCCTCCTTCGATGTCTCAAACATGATGAATCAGAAAAGGCCTTACAGGAGGTTCATGGTGGTATTTGTGGGACTCATTCAAGTGGATTAACCTTGGTAAAGAAACTTGCTAGAATGGGTTACTATTGGCCGACCATGGAAAACGAATCATTCATCTTTGTGAATTTTTTTTTTAAATGTCAGATTCATGGGAATCTCATTCATGCTCATGGTCAAGAATTGCAACCCTTCACCACAACATGGCCTTTCGCTCAGTGGGGATTGGATCTAGTCGGCAAGATACACCCATCATTATCAAATGGACACAAGTTCATTATCAAGACCACTAAGTACTTTACTAAGTGGATTGAGGTTGTTCCTTTAACAACTGTTACCGGAAAATAAATTTCATCCTTTATTTTGAACTATATCATATGTCGGTATGGTATTCTCAACTCTATTATCACAAATAATGGAAGACCTTTTAAAAATCAAGATGTTGATGAAATCTGTGAAAGATTTCACATCCAACACAGGTTCTCTATGCCTTATTATCCAAAGGGAAATGGCCAAGCAGAGGCTTCAAAAAAATAAATCTGAAGATTATGAAGAAAATAGTGAGTGACGCCAGTTGTGATTGGCATGTCCAAGTAAATCCAACTTTGTGGGCATACAGGAATAGCATTCGTACGCCAATAGGCGCCACCCCGTATGCTTTTGTTTATGGAGTAGAAACCATTTTTCCATTGGAAGTTGAGATTCCCTCACTTCGAGTATCACTGAAGGGGCTCATAAATGATGTGCATTATAGATTATCAATATTGCAAGAGCTGGAATTGCTTGACGAGCGACGACAAAGTGTAACTAATAATTTAAAGGGTTATCAAAAATTTATGTCCCGTAGTTACAATCACAGAGTCAAACCATGAAATTTTCAAGTGGGTGACTTAGTCCTCAAAGAAAATCCTTGTAATCAACAAGATCGGGAAAAGAAAGGCAATTTCAAGCCCAATTAGCTGGGTCCATTCATCATCATTGCAGCATATGGATCGGGGGCCTATTAGTTATCAACACTAGAAGGGGACCTTATTGAAGATCCGACCAACAACATCCACCTAAAGAATTTCTATGTTTTAAAAACATCAAAAACAATATAAAAAAAAAGTATGAAAAAATTCATAAAAACTGGAAAATGTCCTAAAAGAAAACAAAAAAAACAAAAAAATCAAAAAGATTAAAATATAAAATAAAAATCGTTGGCTTGATGAAAACTTGGCAAATAGGCATCTTAGTAACAACAAAAAAATAATGAAATCATAAAAAGTCCAATAAAAAGAAATGGTGAAAACTTGTCAAATAGGCACTGTTTGTGATTTGGTTGGCTCTCCTATCTATTAGGATACTTTTTGCATTATTCATATCCATTTTTTTTTTCATCGGCATCACATGCATGCCTAGCCATCATATCTACATCATGCGCCCAACATTTCCTTGAAATCACAAGGATTTCATCATGGCTTGATGATTAGTGTTATCCTTAGCATTAGGTTGTGTCTTCTGAGGAGTCAGAGTGCAAGGTCATTGGGGGAAAATCTGCTTTTGAACCTTTTTAGCAGGCAAATGTTAACATCTGTCAAGTATCAGAATATCAGAATAACAAACAAAATATCCAATCAAACTGGGTCAAAACAACTGCCAGATAGGAGACTGAACAAATTCGATCATCTTAATCTGAATTAAAATGAATGAAAAACTTAAGGCATAAGTTGAATTGTTGTTTTGACATTTGATGACATCATATCCCTGGAGTGGTTCAATGATGTACTGAACTAGAATAACAAGGAAAGGAATATGATTTATCTTTGATTGTTGTCTGTAAGCTAATCACTAGTATTGTGCAAGTTTTTCACAAAACATAGTGACATTTTGGGATTTGCATAAGAAAATGGTTAACTTTTGTCTGTTTATGGAAACAATACTCAGGTCATCTTGGTCCAATTATACCTCGATGCTTGTATTAACTTGCTATATCAAACATCATGAATGTTGTACTCAGGTCATCATCGGTACTAACATCCCTGTTGATGCTTGTACTAACTTTCAACATATCAAAAGGCTCAATGATGAAAATTAAGCACATAATTGGTTTGCAAAATGACAATAGGGTGAACCCACAAAAGTGGTTTACAATTCAAATGAGGAAGGAAAACTTCCAGAAAATGCCCCCACTAAAAAAAATCGTTTTGATGGGTTCGAACGAACTCAAGGTTTGAGCGAACCCAAAAGGGGTTCACTCAAACTAGGGTTCGATTGAACCCCTTTGAATGTGGAAACATGTGTTTTCCATTGTGGAAGGGGGTTCGATCGAACCCTTTAGGTTCGCACGAACCCCCCTTTTCCTAGCTTCTCACCCTCTCTCACAAAAAAATTCCAGATTTTTGCCCTTCAAAGCTTGGGTTGAGGATGAAAATGGAGGAGACTTCATAGACCCAACTAGAAGATGGTAGTCCTCGGAATGAGCTATCCAATGAATATAATTTTAATATGTTTTGGTTTTATTATGTATGTGTTTTTTTAGTTTTATTAAACATAATTTTTTCATCGAAAATTAAGCTCTTTGTTTTGCACATGTGGAAAAATAGAAAATTATCAAAATAAAATTTTAAAAAATATGTTTGTGCTAGGTATTGATGTCCTTGATCCATTAAATTTTTTTTTTGAATTTTGATACATACAGAAAAAGTTATGTTGTATACAATCCACCTCTGTCTGAATTGGAATTGGTTTGAATTCGAAACTTGATTAAGGAAAAAATATTCAATAAAAACTATGAGATTAAATGAAAGTGCTAGATATCATAGTTATAAATCTAAATTCGAAAAAATTAGAATTTAATCTTTCATACAAAAAAATTTATGTTGTATATGGTAAGTGTCACTTTTTAAAAATGTTGTTTTATGATAAAAACCAGTTTTCGTGGGAGATGGAAAGAGAAGTGCAATTTGATTCCAAAAATTTTGAAAAATATATTTATAGAATCTACAAACAAAATTTTATGAGACTCTAGTTTGGACCATCTTCAAATTCCTCACGGTTTAGCCGCTATAGGTGCTCGAATTTGAAGATTTAGTTAAAAATAATAATTTCAGTGTCCAATTTGGCCAAAAATTGTAAACCACTATTGTGGGATCACCCAACAATGAAATGGTTCATTTGGCATTTTAGGATTGCATGATTCATTTAGATTGCATTCATTTTATTTTTTATGGCTATATGATAGATTTTTGGAGGTTGGAAATAATACATCTCTTTTTAAGACATCGATTGAGTAAACTTGGACATTTATTGCATCTCATTTTATTATCATTTTCATATTTCATCATATCATTCACATTTTATATCATCATTTAGGTTATCATGATCAATTTCGCATCAATTACATCGTACATTTCCATTTATTGACTTTCATATCATTTTCATTATCGTTATCAACATTATCATTATTAGTTACCATTCATTTTCATTATCATGCCATTGTTGATATCATAATCATTATTCATATCACATTTGCATCATATCATTTGCATATTAGTATTGGCATATAAATCATTTCATATCATTTTTACATATCATTTTCATCATCAATTATTATCATTAATCATTTATTATTATTTTAATCATTCATCTCATCATTGTTATGTCAAATTTTTACCTCATTTTCATATCATTTCATGTATCATTTTCATAATCAATTTATATCAAACATCATTTGCATAATCATACATTGAGAAAAAAAAAAGTGCATCCATTGCATTCATTACATACATACTCCATACATCATGTAGAACTGTCAAATCATTTACATTGCATCATCATATTAAACTCTAGAAAATCATTTCATTTGTAGGTTCATCCAACCATAAATCATCATCATATATAAGCATACATTGTAGTGCATAAAATGCATCATCATCATAATTCATATCATATGCATCCATTATCATATCAATCATCAAGAATGCATAATCATAAACAACATAACATATAGAAGTGAAAAAGAATACATAACCATTCATCATAAAATCATCAAAGACACATGCATATCAAAAATTGTCGTTGCATATCATAATCTCATCAAAAATAAATGTCCATGGGTACAAGGATATCAAATGTCTGAATAAGATACATAAAGTACAATAAAAGGGTGTATACATAATCATCACTATGGGGTATTTGGATGGGGATCATGACTACTTTTTCCTCTAGAGGTGGTGCATCTCACCGAATCTCTGCTACCTGAAGCACATATCTCTCGTCTGACAGGCTATGGCACACTCCTAGTAGCACTCCTAGTATGATTGCATGAGTGGGTACATGATCAGGTGCCTGACTACGTATAGGCTATCCTCTGCTTAGGGGGTACTGCCTCAAAGTATCTCATCCTATAATATTCTGCCTAGTGAGTAGTCTCTAGTCCCTCTACAATAGCGTCTTTAATGGAGGTACTCTCAACTTATCTCAGAAGCCTCTTTGCTACCCCCTCTGCCTATACACACCGCTCTTTGAAACTCTCCCACTTTGTAGTAAGTTGGGCTATCTATGGATCAGGAGGTGGTGGATATGCTATCTATATCTGTATCTTGCTAATGGTGGCCTATCCCTGTGCTAGTTGGCTCTGAAGAGTCTAGACCTATGCCTGAAGTGTAGCAATATGTTCCTGTGAAGGAGCCCTAATAGTAATGTGTGGTGCTGAAGTAATCGACTGCTCCACCACTCTGGTTGTACGAGGCCTAGTATTGAAGTGTACATCAAAGAACAATCTCCCTCCACCACCTCTTTTATCCCCATCATCATCATCATTGGATATGTCACCATCCTCCTCCTCATCAACATCCATGGCCATCCCACCTATATCCTCCTCTCCTCCATGTGGCTTCTCTACCTGTCCCTCTGCCTGTGCCTATGGCTGCTTCCATGCCCGTTGCAAGACTGGTCCACCTAATAGTGGGGCAGGATCATCTAGACTGGTCAATCTAGGGAATGGATGAGTATAGAAATATACAACATAATCATTAGTCATATGTGCATCTATCACCTCTAGATGGATATCCCAAAACTCTAGCTATAGCTCAGTGTACTCTACTCTAGCTATCTCAAGTGTGATGAAGGGACCCCACTCTGCAACAACCTCCCGATGTCTCGCATAGTGAGCTAGACCCTATGGTATCATTTGAACTCACCCATATTGTCTGAGTACTCGCATACCAAAAATTGCTCAATGATAAATGGGGTACAACCAATCAAGTATCTAGTGATGCCATAGTAGGGAAGCTCTATGTCATCCTCATCCCATGCCTCACAGTCAACATATGGTCTCGAGACAAGTGTATCCATGTCATCTAACACATGTCGCCAGTACTCTAACTTGCCCCACATAGGCTAGACAAGGGGACCTGTATATGCATACACATATGGATGGCCAAGTGGATGATTTCTCTATACAATAGGGTGGGTGATGGCGATGTGCTCCCATGCCTAGATCTGTAGGAGCATAACTTTGGAAGATATACTCTTCCCATGTGTATATACCACTTGATGAAGATCATGGTATAGATGGGCAAGCATGCAAGATCCCCATGCATATCTAGTCTAATGAAGGATCATGTCCTCCAAAATCCAACCCCAACCTACTGATAGTCCCATTGACCTACGATCAGGACAAAGGAAAGCACCAATGAAACCTACTAATATTGACGGAAGCAAGGCATAACCCTCTACCATATCTCCCCAAACAATCTCATAACCTCTAGCATGTGGATCCTGGAAGACTCGTCGCAAAGCATCTGTACCTCCAATCTCCTTGTGATCATAGATCACAAGTGCACCAACCACAGGGATGTCTAAAATCTTGTACACATCCTCTAGTGTAACAATGATCTCTCTAGTCAGCAAGTGAAAAGTATTATGCTCACTATGCCATCTCTTGGCTAATGCAGTCAATAGTGCTCTGTTGACCCTATACCGAGGGATCCTAAGGATGGAACCCAACATCTAACAATGACCCCAATCTATGGCTAGGTCAATCTAGGAATCATCTCCCATGTACGAGGAAACCTCTCTCTGATCTAGAGGATTTTAAAATCCTCCTATAACATCAATTTAGCAATCAAATCAGATCATCAGCAAGGAAGATCAATCAACTAGGAAATCATATAATCATATCAAGAAGGTAAATTTGTCATTACTATTTTTTTTCATCAAGCATGGAAACAAATTTAACAACCAATCGACTCGAAATCAACATCTATACTATTTGTTTTTCAATTCATAAAGAAAATTTATTAGGATCAACATCTTACTATTTATTTTCAAGTAGGAAGAAAAATTTATCAGATTATCACCGAAATCAAGTTAATCTCTCCTTGATGCTACTCAAAATCATCAAATTGGTTGTCTAATACAACAACAATCATCAAGAAAACATCAAATCAATCTCAAAATTTAAAATTTAGCAAAAATTCATGGATGCGCTAAAATAGTCTTTCAATGTGCTAAATCAGTTAATGCGTTACTTTATCCATGGATGCACTAAAACAGAGAACCAAAGTGCTAAATTTTCAATGTGCTATTCCATTAGGGGTATGCACTAAATTATCTAGCCTATGCGCTATTCTAGCCTATGTGTTAATCAAGAATCACATGCGCGCGGTCTTCACCTATGTGTGAATCTATCTATCCTATGTGCTATTCTAGTCTATGCGCTAAAATTCTCATCTATGTGGTAGTCTATTTCATCGATGCACTAATTTGAATGCACTAATCTACCTAATATATGCACTAAACTATGGCTCACGTGTGCTAAATCAACATCCTATGTGCTAAAACAAAATTTTGGAAAATCTAAAAATTGAAAAAATCTGTGCAAAATTCAAAAAAAAATTCACAAAGGAAGATCATGCAATCTTACCAAAGGTTCGTAAGCTTCTGGTCTCTGATGATGGCTGGGTCACTTGAATCGATGGCATTCATAGTGGATCAGCATCTCAAATATTCCTTTCTCAAAGCTCTGAAAATCACAAAAGGCTACTATTCAAATGACAATGACTTTTTACCTTTTAAGGGGGTAAATAAGGTAAGGTTATTTTTATTTTTACCATACAGAGCGCTATTTCGGGAGATAAATCGACAAATATCCTTCAAAATCATTTCAAATCTTTGAATCATCATCAGCATCATTCAACAATGTGATTTATCTCCCGAGGGGGCATATAGTATCATCAGTCAATTTTTCAAAGTCAGGGGCAAATTTTTGAAATCTGAATTTTTCTTTGAAGCGGTGCATAAAATACATCACTTCAAAGAGGGGAAAATGTATACATCTAAAAATGGTTTTTTGAAAACCTGTTCATTAATTAAATATAAGTCATCTACATATAAATAAATTTAATTATTTATTTATATCCTTTATTTTTCTAATTCTTCTAGTTTACTTAAATAAAATAAATTTCATAATTTATTTTAATTATCATATTATTCTAAGTTTGAATGTTTAAATTCAAATAATGGAATATTCCTCCAAACACTTTCTTTATCTCACATTGAAATTAAATATTATAAATATTTGATTTAACACCTTTTTTCACCTCTTACATAATTAAATATTGTAAATATTTAATTACACACCTTTTTCATCCCTCACATAATTAAATATTAATTATTTAATTATGGAAGTTTCTAAAAATCCATGTCATATGAAATTAAATAAATTTATTTATTTAATTGAGAATTTATCCTCAAATTTCAACCAGCTTTCATAAATGAAATGACAAATGACAATTTGTCTCCATTTTTGAATGAGGAGGTTTTGTGGGTTGAAAACATTCCTCCATTATTATCTCAACCTTCCACCTTTCTCTCAACCTCCAAAATCTCTCACCGTTCATCTTGATAGGTTCGAATTTTACCATTGATCTTTGCCAACTAGATTATTGCCTCCAAAAATCTATAAATACAACCCTTTAGTGAGTAGATTTCATCCTAGATTTTGTGAATTTAGCATAGTTACTATAGTTGCATTCGAATCAAAATTTTAGCAATCCTTTCAAGCATAGCATTTCAAGTTCATAGCATTTTAGTTTCATATCATAGCTTAAATAATTTAGCAATGGACATGCATGTTGTATAAACTCATTCTCTAAGTTGTTATTCTACTAAAACTGCTGCATACATCAACTGAGAGCCAACAACTTACAACAGATCCTTGGAGATAGAGGACAATGGAACGCTTTTTAAGGAGCTGCTATTTAGAGTTTGTTTTACTTTTAATTAGTTTCGTTTGATTTAATGTTTCATTGATGTGTTAGTTTAACTTATTAGTTTGTTCCACATATTCTGACACACAATTTCATGTGTTGTGCATGTACCTGTGATGTTCATGGATGAGTCTAGATCGTGCTCTATCCTTGTTGTATGTCCACATTGATCGGAGTTTTCGTGATTGGAGATTTTTTTGATGTGTGCTCAATTTTTTATGTTCTTGGCCGACATGATGGTGTTAGCATGTTACGGATCCATGAAGATTAATATTTTATTGTTTGGTGTGTTTGGAGGTGTTTTTTTAGGTCCTCACTATGTTGTGAATGACTTGTGTTGGTGTGCATTGAAATTTATTCATTATTTGTGGCTGATTGAATAGTGGATGTAAATCCGTATAGCAGATATATGTGTTTTTTTCTTCATTTAGAGGCAATACTCAATGTGTGCAAGAGGTGTACATGTGTGAATAAAGGACAAATAATTCAAGAGTAGAGTAGAGTGAAGAATTTTGAGCAGAGTGTTGAAAAGTGTGTAGAAGTTTTTGTGTGCCTAACTGGAATTGTAATAAGGATTTTGTAGAAGTTAATTTATCAGTTCAACTTCATCATATGGATTTTATCTGATTATTTTATGTAAGGAAACAATCCTTCCCTTTGAGTAGTGTGCTCTAGGAAGTGCGTCTGAATGCAAGTGCATTCCTTTTTCATTCTTCATTATACTTCTAATAGGGTATAATCTTGTGGACTAACATCCACCATGGTTTTTCACCTAACAGAATTTCCACATAAAATCTTGGTGTTCATGTGTCATTGATGTATTATTAATTCATGCTTGCATCATTATTTATGAGATCTAAGATTTAAGGTTGATTAATGTTGTATAAGTCTAATTTTGGAAACAACTAATTAACCCCCACTCTTAGTTGTCTATCCTTGTTTTGCTAACAATTGGTATCAGAGCTAGTTCCTCTAAAGAATCCTAACAACTTGATGTGATTCGAGATGGCATCATACAAGAAGGGTAGTCCTAGATTCAATGGTACAAACTAATCCTTATGGAAAGTCAGAATGGAGGGTCATTTGAAGTGCATTGGAGAACCTTTTTGGAAGATGACACAAAATGCATATACTATTCCTCAGAATCATCTATCCTTTGAAGATGAGATCAAGAAAGCAGAAGCTAACACCAGAGCTATTGAAGCATTATTGAGTGCTTTGGCATATTGAGAGATGACAAATGTGTTAGGATTGAAGACTGCATACCAGATCTGGAAAAAATTGGAAACATTGTATGAAGGAGATGCACTAGTAAAGAGTGTTAAGCTACAAAGTCTAAAAGGTAAATGGGAATACTTAAAGATGAGTGAAGATGAGAATATCCTCTTTTTCTCAAAATATAAATGAGCTGGTGATGAACATTAGATATGTTGGTGGAACCTTGGATGATGAATAGGTTGTGGCTAAGATACTTAGATCTGTGCCTCCCTCCTACAAAACAAGAGCTCATGCTATTGATGAACTCAGGATAGTGAAAAATATTACAAGAGACATGTTGATTGGAAAACTTGCTGCATTTGAGTTGAGTGAATCTGGTGAATCTGCTCCTAAGATTGAATCTGCATTCAAAGATATAGTATCCATAAAAAGCCAACAAAGATACAATCCGGGTGAGAGTTCCAAAATGACATTCAAATATGAAGATGAGATGAAAAATATTGAAGATGAAGAAAGAGAATTGGAGGAGCTGGAAGCATTGATTGTGAAAAGAGAAGCCAAAGGTCATGGTAAGTACAAAGGAAATTTCCTATCAAATGTTTTTCTTGCAGTAAAATAGGTCATTTTGCATCTAGATGTACTGAAAGAGTTTCTAAGTACAAACCTAAGAAGACTAGATTTCAAAGGAAATGTTATAAAATACTGAAGAAGGTGTAACTAATGAAGAATCTGATAAAGAAACCAAAAATGAAGTTGAATGGGTATTTATTGCTATCAAAGAAAATGGTCAAATGTCCACTGAATCTACTAGTAATGTGAATGTTGAGAAAGATCTTGCAGCAAAAAATGAAGAAAAGGATGAGCGGGTAATTGATAGTGGATTCTCACATCATATGAATGGTGACAAAAGCAGGTTTGTAAGCTTGGAAGACTATGATGGTGGTTTTGTAATATTTGGAGACAACACTTCTAGTGTGAGTCGTGGTGAAGGCACTATTTCTTTTGGTGGTAAGCATAACATTGATGATGTTCTTTATGTAGAAGGCTTAAAGCATAAATTTTTAAGTGTTGGATAGATGGTAGAAAAGGGCTACAATCTTCAATTCAAGGATAGTAACTGCAGAATAAGGGGAAGTTCCAGAAATATGATTGCTTCAGGTACAAAGACAAAAGGTAATATCTTTCATTTGAGTGCTACTAGTGATAGTTTTTTAATTGCTTAGATTGTTGTAAGTTGGTTATGGCATAGGAGGTTGTGTCATGTGAACTTTGATAACATTGTCAAGATAAGCACTACGCAAGCAGTCAGAGATCTTCCTAAGTTAGTGAAGCCTACAAACACTATGTGCAAGGAATGTCATATGGGAAAGCAGACAAGAAATTATTTTTGGAGCAAATAGTATAGCACTAATGGAATACTAGTTTTGATACATACTGATCTATGTGGTCCATCCAGAATCAAAAGTCTACAAGGTGAAAGGTATTTTATGTTGCTCATTGATGATTATTCTAGAATGATATGGGTTGCTTTCTTAAGAGAAAAACATGAAGCACTAGAAAAGTTCAAAAGTTTCAAAGCTATGGCAGAGAATAAGATAGGTTAGAAGATAAAATGTCTAAGATCAGAAAAAGGTGGTGAATTCACTTCCTAGGAATTCAATTCATTCTGTGAATATCATGGAATCCAAAGATAATTATCTGCTCCTCGGACCCCTCAACAAAATGGAGTTGTTGAAAGAAAGAACAAAACTGTTCTAGACAATGCTAGAACCATGATGCTGGAAGAAAATGTTCCTCATTTCTATTGGAGAGAAGTTGTAAGTATTGTTGTGTATACCATTAACAGGGTGTATGTCAATAGTAATTCTGGTAAGACACCTTTTGAGCTATGGTTTGGTTATAAGCCTATTGTCAAGTATTTAAAAAAAATTGGAAGTAAATGTTACATCAAGAGAGATGATGATATAGGCAAGTTTGATGCAAGAAGTGATGAAGGAATATTTTTGGGCTATTCTACTAAAAGTAAAGATTACCGGTGCTTTAATAAGAGATTAAATAAAATGGTTGAAAGTGCAAATGTCAAAGTTGATGAAAATATTGTTAGACCATCTAGATATAGTGGATATGATTCAGATGATCAAAATGATAATACTAACAATGATTTTCAGACACATAATCAACTTCAAATTTTTTTGGTGAACCAAGGGAATCAAGAGGTAGAGACTAGCAAAAGTGTGGAAGAAAGAACACAAGAAAATGAAGTCAGAGAAAATCCTAAAACAACCAAGTATGTGAGGTGAAATAATTCTGATAGTTAGATCATAGGAGATAAGAGCAAAGGTGTGCAAACTAGAAGAATAATTATGGAAGAATGTTGTCTAATTTCCAATGTTGAGCCTAGCAATATCAGTGAAGCATGCAAGGATGAACATTGGATGGAAGCTATAAAAGAAGAACTAATGTAGATAGAGAAGAATGATACATAGGATCTTGTTCCTAGAACTTAGAACAAAAATGTGATTGGAACCAAGTGGGTGTTCTGGAATAAGCTGAATGAGCAAGGTGAAGTGGTCAGAAACAAAGAAAGAATGGTTTGTAAAGGGTACTCACAGATGGAAGGTATTGATTTTGAATAAAATTTTTCCCATGTTGCTAGAATTGAAGCTGTAAGATTATTTCTTGCTTATGCTACTTTCAAGAATTATAAAGTCTATCAGATGGATGTAAAGTCAACATTTCTAAATGGTGAGCTAGAAGAAGAAGTCTATGTTGAATAACTGGATTAATTTCAATTTATTGATGAAAAGGACATGGTATATCGATTGAAGAAAGTTTTGTATGGAGTTAAGCAAGCTCCTAGAGCTTGGTATGCTAGATTGGATAAATACTTATTGAGCTTGGATTCAATAAAGGTACTGCTGATAGTAATCTCTATTTCAAGTTGGATCAGAATAAATAATTGATCATTGAATTCTTTGTTGATGAGATTAATTTTGAAGGTGATGATGATTTGTGTATGAAGTTTGCTAGTGAAATGAAAAGTGAGTTTGAAATTTCAATGATAGGAGAGTTGAAATTATTTTTAGGATTGCAAATCACTCAGTTAGATGATGGAATTTTCATATCCCAGTCTAAGTATGTGAAAGAGTTACTGAAAAAGTTTGGCATGGAATATTCAAAGCCAGTTGGTACACCTATGGTAACCGGATGCAAACTTACACAGAATGATGATTCTCCTAAATCAAAATCAGAAAAGATATAGGTCAATGATTGGTGGATTACTCTATTTGACTCAGACTAGGCTAGATATAATGAATGTTGTATGCATGGTTGCTAGCTTTCAAGTTGATCCTAAAGAATCTCATGTAACTATTGTGAAAAGAATATTCAGATACCTGAAAGGGATAGTTGATCTTGGTCTTTGGTATTATAGGGATGATGATCTTATCCTAGATGCTTTCACTGATACTGATTGGGCAGGAGATGTAGATGACAAGAAGAGTACTAGTGGCGATGCATTCTTCTTAGGGAAGAAATTGGTATCTTGGCTAATAAAAAAGTAGAATGTTTTTTCATTATCTACTGTTGAGGTAGAATATATTGTTGTTGCAAATAGTTGTACCCAAGTATTGTGGATGAAGAAAATATTGAGAGATGTCAGAATTGAGTATGAAGAACCCATTGCCATATTTTGTGACAATTCAAGTTCCATTAATATTTCCAAGAATCCTATGTTGCATTCAAAGACAAAGCATATATCCATCAAATATCACTTTCTGAGAGATAAAGTGAGTGACAAAGAAGTTAGACTGGAGTATATACCTACCAAGGAGAAAATTGTAGACATCTTAAGTAAGTTGTTGCCTAAGGATAATTTTGAGTACCTCAGAGGAAAGTTAGGGGTGATTTCCACTCCTGACCAGAACTAAGATGTAGGTCTTTGCATCAATCCATGAACTCATAGCCATATCTTATTCTAGATTGATGTTGTGGTGGCTGCTACTTAGGGGGAGTAGTCAAATGATTCAAACTTGTGATCAGAGCATGTGTACCTTTTCCATTGATGTCAAAAGGGGAGAGAAGAGAAATATTAAAAACATGGGAGAAAAAGGAAACAGGAAAGAGTGCACAATCTTAGGGGGAGATTGTTGGAGAAGAGCTAGTTGGGTTGGTGGCATATTTTTCACATCATGTGTTGCCATAAATGCCAAAGGGGGAGATTGTTTGATGTTGTGGTTGAATTTTTGATATGTGGTTGTCATTAATTTCAACACTATTAGAATTGATGATGCTTAAGGCTATATATGTCAAGGATATTGAGAAAATTGTAAAAATAATATTGTTTGCAGCTAGTGAAGTTGAGAAGGTCAAAATGCTGGAAATTTTTGTATATTAAATATCTGAAGGTGCACTTTAAAGGGTTTGTTACTGAAGCTTTCTAGTATGTTTTCTAAAAGTTTTAGAGGTTTGCATTAAGATTTGTGGAAGTTATTAAGATCTATGTTCCTACAGTTATTCAGTTTTTGTAGATGGTGTTCTTGGATGAAGCGAATGAAATTATGGTAATTTCATGTGTTACGCATGTACCTGTTAAACTCATGGATGAGTCTAGATCATTCTCTATCCTTTTTGTACATCCGCATTGATCAGAGTGTTCATGATCGGATATTTTTCTGATGTGTGCTCAAATTTTCATGTTCTTGGCCGACATGATGGTGTTAGTGTGTTGCAGATCCATGAAGATTAATATTTTACTGTTTGGCATGTTTGAAGGTGTTTGTTTGGGTCCTCACTATGTTTTGATTGACTTGTGTTGGTGCACATTTAAATTTATTCATGTATTGATGCCGACAGTTGTAATTTATTCTTTATTTGTGGCTGACTGAATAGTGGATGTAAATCCATATAGTGGATATATATAAGTGTTTTTTTTCCTCATTTAGAGGAAATTCTCAGTGTGTGAAAGAGGTGTACATGTGTGAATAAAGTTCAAATCATTCAAGAGCATAGCAGAGTGTGGAAGAGTGTGTAGACGTTTTTGTGTGCCTAACTGGAATTGTAATCAGGCTTTTGTAGAAGCTAATTTCTAAGTTCAACTTCATCAAATGGACTTAATCTGATTATTTTATGTAAGGCAGTGAGCCTTGTCTTTGAGCAGTGTGCTCTAGGTAGTGCACCTAAATGCAAGTGCATTCCTTTTTCATTCTTCATTATATTTCTAACAGGGTATAATCTTGTGGACTAGCATCCACCATGGGTTTTCCCCTAATAGGGTTTGCACGTATAAAATATTGGTGTTCATGTGTCTTTGATGTGTTAATAGTTCATGCTTGCACCGTTTTTTCTCAGATTTGATATTTAAGGTTGATTAATGTTGTATAAGTCTGATTTTGGAAACAACTGATTCACCCCCCCTCTCATTTTTCTATCCTTGTTTTTCCAATAGATATGAGGGTATTGTATATGATATATGGGAAAATTATCTTGCCTTTGGATACAAACAATATTCACAAGGTTTTTGACCAAAACCCCAATGCTTAGCTGCCAATCAACTTGGGTGCCTTGGAAAGAGAATAAAAAATGAATAGGGATAGTTATAGACTGAAGTGATTGACCTACTTCAAGCCTAGAGGAAATTGAAGAGAATTGTAGAGGTTTTCTAGGGGTGATCTAAAGCTATTTGGCTATTAAATTTTGAATATTATTTTGTCAAGACTTACTTCTCCTTGTGTTAGGTCTTAGGTTGGACAAAAAATTCCAAATTCCTATTATCCTAATGTTCCTTGTAGTTGATATCTAAAGTAGGGATGTCAACAAACCATATGACTCTACCAGATATGTTACAAAGGAGCTACATAAATCTATATGCTCATTGAAGAGGGATTCAAGTGTGTTACACTTCAAATAGTACTCACTTTTGTAATATATAATTCTATATAGTGGATTACAAGTATGGTCACCAAAGCTATAGGTTGGAGCAATAGATGAGAAAGGAAGAATACTACATGTCCAAGAGTGGACCCACATATGGGATAAGGATTGTGACAAGTCCAATTATTCAATTTTTGATGAGTTCTTTGTTAGGACCTTGTTGTAGGGTCTTGGTTTTCTTGTGGATTGGGTTTTATCAAAGGAGATAAGGAGATTTTTTTGGCAAAGGAACCTCACTCTAGAGAAGGGGATTGACCACAATTGGGGTGATTAGTTTTTCTATGTCGATGCCACCTTAATCAAAGTATATGGAACTCGTGTAGCATCCCATATGCTACCTAAGAATGTGCTTGATAGAAATTCATTCTTAGAGATAATGTGGCAATTGAATGAGTCTGACAAGACTTATTTTAAAACAACAAGAAACATACTCTCCTCCTGGGCACAGTTGTGTTTTTAGATTTAATGATGACATTAAGGGAGGGCGTGGAGCTGATATATAGCAAGTTGCTTCCCTAAAGGATGAAAGTGGACAAGGAGAGGAGGTGTGACCTTGAGAGGTTCATACATAGGAAGAGAACCATTTAAATGATCCCTCTCTATCCCCATGATTTTGAAAGTGTGGAGGATCTAATTAGGAATTTATCCTTTGACAACTACGTTGCACGGAAGAGGGCCCTATGGGTAAGAATACAAATTTTTGAAATTAAGAGGAAGAAGGTTTATCCTTCCTTTTAAGTATCATTTATGCACATCAATGATCCCATAGTTAGAATGATGACTATTCTAGGAAATTCCAACCAATTTTTGGAAAATATACCTACAACTACTCCAAGCACTTCAAGTCCATCAACTTCTAGAGCTAGTATACCATCAAGTCCTTAGCCAGTCACCCCATTGCAAAAAATAGACCCTACAATTGGATCGTTGGTGGACTACCCAATTGGTCTTGATGAGTTTGATAGTGATTTTGTTGTGGTTTAGGAGATGTATCCCCCTCCAAGGGTATTAATTGAGATCCCCATAGATGATAGATTAGTCATCAATTTTGAAATTGGTGGGAAAATTATGGATGATATGAGAGTACAAGATTGCAAGGAATTCTTGAAAGATGATCAATTAATAACCACATGGGAATTTAAGGAATTTTCACTTAAGAACAAAGGAGAAGAGCTACAATAGAGAGTCTAAGATAGGAGCCATTATGAGAAGGAAGTTTAAAAGAAATAGTTGAGGAGTTTTGGAGTAATTTCAAGGTTGAGATGGAAGCCATTACTCCATAGGGATGTAGAGAGATAGTAAAAAGTGTAGGATGCATTCTAATTCTAGGATGGGACATGTGTTTTGCAATTGTATTTGATACAATCAAAAGGCATAATAGTGAAAATCCAATTTTAAGCTCATAAGTATAAGAAGAATCCTTGTATTTTAGATCAATATTTCACCCATGGCATGAGATCTTGGCAATATGGTCCATCTTCCTTAAGAAAAATAAGCCTCAAGTAATAAATGATCCCAATGATCTCACTGGTAGTCTCACTCTGAGAAGAGTAGGGGATACTATTGCAACTTAGGCAACCTCATTGATACTAAATTCAACTATTTTTATTGAGGCCACAATTAAAAAGTTGCAAGGATACCTTGACAAGGAAAATACCTTAAACCAAAATTTGCAACAACAACTTAACATAGTTATAGGGATATTCCTCCCTCCACAAGAAATAAGTCAGAATAAAGCCTCACAAGAAAATAATATTTTTTTCATTGAGATCAAAGGATTGAAGGAGGAATTGAAACAAAACAAATCAGAAGGTACAACTGCAAAGGAAGGAGCTATGAAGAAAGTTTCAAACCTAATTGACAACATTTTGGGGTATAGGTTTTCAAGAATTCTTTCTCAACTTGACAAGGTATGGGAAAATTATACCACTCTAAGGAATGCATTTGCTAGTCACAACCAAGCATGGATTAGGTTGAGATGATTTCAAGTTAGTTGGTCCCATGGGGTTGATTTAATGAATTTTTTTAATAAAAAACCCCAATTTTGGTAGTGATCTAGTATCTGACATTTTGAGAAAGTTATATTTATTCGATGATGTTGTAGGCCATCATAGCAAATACAAAGACCTAATGAAGAGGGAATTGAGTACCTTTAAAGGTTTTGAATAATTTTGCATGCCTCTGAATTTGAATGAGGGTGAAGTAATGCCTTGTAGGGAGTGAAATTCTAAGTTTTTAAATCTTCTCACTCATGTTTAGTAAAAGCAATAACAAAGGAGAGGTGGATACAAATCAACTAAACATATGCATAGATTCACTTATAAAGCTAGAATACAATTTTCTAGGTGAACCTTGACATGGTGTAATTTTTGGTTGGTAATGACTACAAGTCCCATGTGGAGAGAGTCAACTAATTTTTTCCACCTAAGATGGACACATCATCAGGATAGGGTGAAGATGTGCAAATAGAGAGTGTTGCAACTTGAGTTGCATTTCAATCAATCTTCAACAACTAGATGTAACTCTTGCATGAAATTTTTAGGTAGGGAATGTCAGATGTGTCCTACAAATTCAAGGAGCAATTTTAAGAAGATCATCCCCATACACTGACTTCAATTCTCCAAAGGACTTCCAACTACTTTTTGAGTTATTATTACCTTTTGTAATTACTTTTTGTCCTATGTAAATAGTGTCACCATTTGGATTTTGTCTTCTAGTGGCTAAGCAATGGAATGAGGTTTTTTTCTTGTTTCTTCCCTTGTGTCTATAAAAGAGAATTTTGAGCCTCATTCTAAGGGTTCTAAATCCTTAGTCTTTGTAATTCCTTATATAGAGTTAGGTTATATAGTTAAGCCCTCTAAAATCTAAAGAAGAAATATTGTAATTTTACTTTGTAATAACAACAAATGATCCAAATACTCATTGTATTGTTCCAAATACTCATTGTATTGTTCCAAATTTGAGTAACAATCTATTTTTCTCTCCACATTGTAACTTGCTCTCTTTTGAATCAATATAATCAAGTATTATTTCTAATTCTCATACCATATTTTGTGTTATGGATGTTTGAATTGCTAGATTATGTTTGTGTTGTTAGAATATGTGTACTGATTAGAAAGTAAACTAACACACCAATGAAACATTAGATTGAAATAAACTAATTGATGCAGGAGCATCCAATGGTGTAAGGGCAATCCTACATCACCCAAAAATATATTTACTTTCATTTAGATTTTTTTTTTTGTAGATGTTTTTGCATTTCTGGATACCCTTTTCGTCGAAGAAGAATTCCCAACTTTCAGAACTACTTTTTTGCTTTTTTCTGCTCGACTGTTATTTTTAGCAGGTATGATTTTGAAGGCATGAAGAGACATAAATTTAAGGGAAGCTTCAAGACAGAATAATAAACACTTTGGTGAAAGAATCAGGCAAAGATCATTCCCGGTTCAAAAGTTATTCAAGTTTCAGTTTCTACTTTTTGCCCTACAAAATCTTCAGAGCTAATTTTGAGGGACTTAAAGGCTCTGGATGGGCCTGAAAATTGGTGGAAAATGAAAGTGGTTAGCCTTTGAGTCCCACTTTCTGACACTTCATTTTCGCAAGACCTTTCCGAAAAGGTATTATCATTGAAGATCTGACGGTTAGATCTTGAGTTAGGGCTTCCAGAAGTTGGTGCATTATTAAAATGTTGTTTTTGGCTCCAAACGGAGAATGGGGCTATTTATGGGGTAGTTTCTGATTTTTGTAGGTAGTTTTTTTTGGGAAAGAAGATCACATGTTGCGAATAGTGGAATTTCTGTAATTTCTTTTTTGTAATTTGCATGTATTGCAGAACTCGAGGATTGGAGATCCTCTGCATGTAAGAATTTCATATTTTAAAAATAATAAGAATCTTTGGTTTTTCTGTGTGATTTTCTTGTGTCTCGGGTTGCACCCTCATCAAGTGGTATCAGAGCGGGTTTTCTTAAGCATGTGGACAGATCGCTGATTGTGAGGCAGTTCACACCAAGTATGTGGTTGTGGGTTCAAGATATTCAAGATGCCTCTAAGAGTGGTACATGGTAGGTGAGGTGGTGCCGGAGGTGCATAAATGCTGGTGGAAGAGATCCATTAGCGACCGAGGGTTTCAGAGCCCTCCAGAGACAAATTAATGCATTACAAAGAGAGTTAAGAAGAAGGGTAAACTCGAGAAGGGGAGAAGAAAGTGAGGATGAAGAAGAGGTAGAAGATTTAGATGTAGAAGAGGAAGAAGAAGCTATTGATCAAGATCAAATGCAGCTGATAAGGGCCATTTCAAAGATCAGAATAAGACCTAGAGTAGAAGTTCCCAGTTTTTCTGGAAGTCTAAACCCGAAAGAGTTGATTGATTGGATCAACGAGTTGGAAGAGTATTTCAAGTATGAAGAAGTAGAGGGCCCAGATCGGGTTAAGTTTGCAAAAACGAAGCTGAAGGGCCACGTGAGTATTTGGTGGAAAGAGGTCCAGCTAGAAAGAAATAAGAGAGAAAAGGGAAAGATCACTAGATGGGATCGCATGGTGGAGAAATTGAAGAAGCAGTTCATGCCAATGGACTATGAGTTAGATCTATTGAGGAAATTGCAAGGGTTGAAGCAAGGAAGTAGATCTGTGAAAGAATACACAGAAGATTTTCACAAGATGATCATCAAAATGGGACATGCAGAGGCCAACAAGGAGAAGAAAGCCCATTATCTTAATGGGTTATGGCCGAGCATTCAAGAGGAGTTCAGCCTGGTTAGAATGGCCACCATTGAGGATGCTTACCAGTTTTCGCTGAGAGTTGAAGAGAAGTTGAACAAAAGATTTGACAGTAAGTAAAAAGGACGAGGAGGTCAAAGCGGAAGGGGTAGCGGAAGATCTTTTGGAAGCCGAAATGAGGATGAGAAGAAAAATGAAGATGTGGGTACCGGTCGAAGCCAGAGGAATGATAAATTTTACCACCCACATGATTAGAATGGTGGTGATCAAAGAGGTAGAGGATGAGGAAGATTTGGGCAAGGACCTGGAAGGGGTGGTTTTAGAGGAACTTGTTTCCGATGTGGTGAAGAAGGGCATCGAGCCTATCAATGTCCAAAATACTGAGGAAGGATAGAAAAAAGGCCAGAAGGTTGTGCAAGGGTTGCGCATGTAGATGAGGAGGCTCAATCTGAGCATTTGGATGATTCTAAAACAGGAGAAGCCCTAGTGGTTAGAAGAGCCCTGGTGACTGAAGAGAAGGAGCCAGAACAGAGGAAGAATCTGTTTCGCACAAGGTGCAAGTATGAAGACAAATGTTGTGATGTCATTATTGATGGTGGGAGCACTAATAATCTAGTGTCAGAAGAAATGGTTACAAAGTTGAAGCTGAAGAGGGAAAGGCATCCACATCCATATCAGATTGCCTGGTTGCAGAAAGACCACAAAGTTCTAGTCAATGAGTAGTGCCTGGTGAAGTTCAAGATCAGAAGCTATTGTGATGAGGTACTTTGTGATATGATCCCCATGGATGCATGTCACATGTTGTTGGGGAGGCCGTGGCAGTTTGACAAGTGAGTTGTACATGATGGCCATGCAAACACTTATTCCCTGATGAAGGATGGAGTCTGTCATAAGTTGAAACCCCTAAAGAAGGCCGAATAAAAGGTATGGAGTAGTGCTAGAATTTGTTATGTTGATGGAAGGAAATTTTTAGAAGGCATGAAACATGAGCGTGTGTGTTATGCATTGATTCCTAAAATGGATAAGGAGGGTAGTGAGAAGGTTCCAGTAGAAGTTTCTAGGTTATTGAATGAGTTTCAAGATATTGTGTCTGATAGTGTACCTGAGGGTTTACCACCAATGAGGAAGATCAGTCATCAGATTGACTTGATCCCAAGAGCCAGTTTGCCGAATAAGGCAGCTCATAGAATGACTCCTACAAAAAATGAGGAGTTGAACAGACAAGTTGAGGAGTTGTTGAGAAAGGGTTTGATTTGGGAGAGTTTGAGTCCATGTGCAGTACCTGCAGTACTAGCACCAAAGAAGGATGGGGAGTGGAGGATGTGTACAGACTCTCGGGCCATAAACAAAGTAACAATCAAGTATAGATTTCCCCTACCAAGGATGGATGACCTGATGGACTGTTTGAGTGGAGGTCAGTACTTCACAAAGATTGATCTGAAGAGTGGATATCACAAGATCCGGATTCGAGAGGGAGATGAATGGAAGACCGCCTTCAAGACAAAAGAGGGCCTGTACGAGTGGTTAGTCATGCCTTTTGGGCTAACCAATGCATCGAGCACATTCATGCGGCTCATGAATGAGGTACTGAAAGAGTTCCTAGGAAGCTTTGTAATTGTGTATTTAGATGGTATTTTGTTATTCAGTAAGTCACTGGATGAACACATAATGCATTTTGGTAGAGTTTTTGAGAAGTTAAGAGAAGAGAAATTGCTAATTAATCTGACGAAGTGTAGTTTTGTGAAGAAGGAGTTAGTGTACTTGGGGTTTGTTGTCTCGACAAAAGGTCTCAAGATGGACCCAGATAAGGTGAAGGCTATTCTGGAATGGCCTACCCCAAGACCTGCTACTGAGGTGAGATCTTTCCATGGTTTGGCCAGTTTTTATAGAAAGTTTATTAGAAACTTTGGTAGCATTTGTGCACCCCTAACTGAAACAATGAGAGGGGATATAAAAGAGTTCAAGTGGAGCATTGGAGTAGCAAGGAGTTTTGATCTATTGAAGCAGAAGGTGATAGAACAACCTGTTTTGGCTCTCCCGGATTTCAATAAGGTGTTTCAGGTGGATTGTGATGCTAGTGGTTGTGCCATTGGAACAATGTTAAGCCAGGAAGGTAAGCCCATTGCCTATTTCAGTGAAAAGTTAAATGATGCAAAGAGAAAGTACTCTGTATATGATTAGGAATTTTATGCAATAGTTTAAGCATTAAAGAAATGGAGGCATTATTTGTTGCCGAAGGAATTTGTTATGTATACTGATCATCAAGCATTGTAGTACCTGAGTAGTCAAGGAAAATTAAATCAGAGGCATATGAAATGGGTAGAATTTTTGCAGAGTTATACATTTGTTTTAAAACATAGGAGTGGGAAGTCAAATAGGGTTGCAGATGCCTTAAGTAGGAGGCATACATTGTTGATAGAAATGCAGATTGAGGTGGTTGGGTTTAGTGAACTCAAGACATTGTATCCGAATGATCCTGATTTTGCAAAGGCTTGGAAAGCTTGCAAGAAATCTATTACAGTTGATAGGACAAAGTGGCTGGATTTCATAATTCAAGAAGGCATGTTGTTTAAGGGAAGTCAATTATGTATTCCAAGGAGTTCCATGAGGGAGAACTTGATAAAAGAGAAACACAGTGGAGGAATGGCAGGACATTTTGGTTGAGATAAGACCATTTCCATTATCAGTGAACATTATTATTGGCCTCAGTTGTCACAAGATGTGAAGAAGTTTGTGCATAGTTGTAGGGTATGTCAAATGGCTAAAGGAGGGAGTCAGAATACAAGGTTGTATCAGCCCTTACTTGTACCAGAGAGGCCGTGGGAGGATATAAGTATGGAATTTTTTCTTGGTTTTCCAAGGATATAGAGAGGGAATGATTCAGTATTTGTGGTAGTTGATATGTTTTCAAAGATGGCACATTTCATCCCATGCCAAAAGACCCATGATGCAGTCCACATTGCTAACTTGTTCCTCCAAGAGGTGGTGAGGTTACATGGTTTGCCAAAGAGTATAGTCTCAGATCATGACACAAAATTTGTTGGATAATTTTTGGAGGACCTTGTGGAAGAAGTTGAAAATAGAGTTGAAGTTTAGTTCTACACACCATCCCCAGACTGATGGGCAGACTGAAGTTGTGAACAAGAGTTTGGGAAACCTGTTGAGATGCTTGGTAGGAGATAAACCAAAGGGATGGGATTTGATCTTACCCCAGGCAGAATTAGCTTACAACAATTCTGTCAATAGAAGCATTGGTAGATCACCGTTCCAGATTATGTATGGAAGTAGTCCTAGGACTGCTCCAAAATTGAGGAAGATGGACCAAGAGAAGAAGACAAGTGCTGAAGCTGAAGACTTTGTAGAACACATCAAGAATATGCATGAGAAGGTAAAAGAATACATTAACAAGATGAATATGTAGTATAAGGCTAAGGAAGATCAAAATAGGAGGTATAAGGAGTTTTAGATTGGTGATGAAGTGATGGTCCACTTGAGGAAAGAAAGGTTTCTAGTAGGAACCTATAACAAATTGAAGATGAAGAAGTTTAGTCCTTGTAAAATTTTGAATAGGCATGATTCGGGGAACGCATATGAGGTAGAGTTTCCGGATGGATTTAACATTTCCCCTATGTTCAACATTGTAGATTTGACAGAATATCATGAGGGTGGTGCCGAGGAAGTACCAGCAATGGAACACTGTGGTATTCTAACACCTACTTCAGAAAATGAGGAGATCAAAGAAATCTTGGATAGCCATGTGGGAAGGAGTACTAGAAACAGGAAATATGAAGAATATCTGGTGAAGTGGATAGGAAGGCCTATGGAAGATTCATCCTGGTTGTCTAAGGTAGAGGTTGACCGTTTGGGTTTTCCTCAACCATCTGAAAAGTGACAGGGTCACTTTTCAAATTACCCTAGGTGTCTGATGTAGGAGCATCCAGTGGTGTAAGGGCAATCCTACATCACCCAAAAATATATTTACTTTCATTTAGATTTTTTTTTTGTAGATGTTTTTGCATTTTTGGATACCCTTTTCGTCGAAGAAGAATTCCCAACTTTCAGAACAACTTTTCTGCTTTTTTTTGCTCGACAACTATTTTTAGCAGGTATGATTTTGAAGGCGTGAGGAGACATAAATTTAAGGGAAGCTTCAGGACAGAATAATAAACACTTTGGTGAAAGAATCAGACAAAGATCATTCCCGGTTCAAAAGTTATTCAAATTTCAATTTCTGCTTTTTGCCCTACAAAATCTTCGGAGCTAATTTTGAGGGATTTAAAAGCTCCGGATGGGCCTGAAAATTGGCGGAAAATGAAAGTGGTTAGCCTTTAAGCCCCACTTTTGGGCACTTCATTTTCGCAAGACCTTTCCGAAAAGGTATTATCATTGAATATCCGATAGTTAGATCTTGAGTTAGGGTTTCTTGAAGTTGGTGTATAATTAAAATGTTGTTTTTGGCTCCAAATGGAGAATGGGGCTATTTATGGGGTAGTTTCTGATTTTTGTGGGTAGTTTTTTTTGGGAAAGAAGATCGCATGTTGCGAATAGGGGAATTTCTGTAATTTCTTTTCTATAATTTGCATGTATTGCAGAACTCGAGGATTGGAGATCTTCTGCATGTAAGAATTTCATATTTTGAAAATAATAAGAATCTCTGGTTTTTCTGTGTGATTTTCTTGTGTCTCGGGTTGCACCCTCATCACTAATTTAGAAAAGACAAATGCAAAATCTAAATAACAACAACTCCTTCAAATGTGTTCCATTGTCCTTTATCTCTAAGGATTCAATTCAAGTTATTGGCTCTTAGTTGGTTTAGGCAGTAGCTTGTTAGAATGACAACTTAGGAGAACAAGATTGATGCAAAAAGTATGCACATTGCTAATGATTTGAACTATGCTTATGAACTTAAAATGCTATGATATGAAATTGATAAAATGTTGTTTTGAATGAAACTATAGTAATTGCACATAAAATATAGGATGAAATCTACTCACGAAAAGGTTGTATTTATAGATTTTTGGAAGGCAAGAATCTAGCTGGCAAAGATCAACGGTTGAGTTCAAACCTGTCAAGATGAATGGTGTGAGATTCTGGAAGTTGAGAGAAAGATGGAAGGTTGAGAGAAAGATGGAGAATGTTTTCAACCCACGAAACTATTTTCATTCAAAAATGGAGACAAACATGCTCTTTGTCTTTTCATTTATTAAAAAGTTAGTTGAAGTTTGAAGATGGGTATGTGTAGGATCATCATAGAAAAAACAGGCCCTTAAGTGGCAATAAAATTCAAAAAATCAGAGTAAGGAAACTTGACGTAAAAATTTGAATAAGTTATCTATATTATTTCAAAAATATGTAACAATAGAATCTGTAGCAAATTGAATGTAGTTTCTAAACTACTAGGTTTATTTTATTTTTAAAAAATTTATTTAGTGAAAATTTGGAATTTTCAATGTAGTACTACTTAAATTTCATGGAAAAATAAGTAGGTGTCTGTCTGACCACCCTAATCACAATAAAATGATAATATTTTTTTATAAGATTTTAGATATAAGTAGGGACTCATGTCTTGATGTGATGTATATTTTTTTGTAATTATTTTCCAAGTAAATAATTAATTATCATTTTTTTATTACAACTTTTAAAAAATATAAAAACTCATGTCTGACCACCTTAACTCGGTCAAAACTTCATGAAATTAAATTCTTTTTTTTTTAATCCTATAGTATGTGAAGCATATAATGTGACGCATATTTTGGATTCAAAAAATGTGATACCGTTTGAAAGCTATAATTTTTTTCAATTAGTCTATCAATCAGGGCTTTAGTCGTAATTCAAATAGAAAATGAATAATAATTATTTATTAAATTCAAAGTAAAGCATAATTTATATTGGTGGAAAGCTGAGAATCTCCTTTAAAAGCCCTTTTCATTTTATCAATTTTGAGTAAAAAAAGGTCGTTAGCGACATGGGCCATCATATCACTTAGTTATCACCACTTTTTGGCCCATCATGATCCTACACATACCGAGATAATTCCTAATTAAATAAATGAATTTATTTAATTATATCTGACATGTATTTTGGAAACTTTCATAATTAAATAATTATTTATTTAATTATGTGAGAGATCAAAAAGTTATATAATATTTAATTATGTGAGGTGTTGGATGAATTAGAAGAATATTCCATAATTTGAATTTAAATATTCAAACTTTAGAAATAAAACGATAATTAAGTAAATAAATTTATGAAATTTATTCAATTTAATTAAGAGGAAAATAACAATAATTAAATAAACTTTTTTATTTAATTTAAACTAGAAGAATTAGAAAAATGAACGATATAAATAAATAATTAAATTTATTTACATGTAGATGACTTTAGAATATTAATTAAATAATTCATATTTAATTAATTAACAGGTTTGATTAATCGTGACCATTTTTAGATGTATACATTTTTCCCCTCTTTGAAGTGATGTGTTTTACGCATTACTTTAAAAAATTTTGCCCCTAACTTTGATTTGCAAATTGATTGATGCTATATGCCCCCTCAAGAGATAAATCTCTTGATTTGAATGATGATGATGATGATGATTTGAAAGAATTTAGGTGATTTTTGGAGCGAAATTGGCGATTTAGCTCTCGAAACAACACTTCGCATAGTAAAAATAAACATATTCCCTCTTTTTAACCCCCTTAAAAGGTGGCAAAGGTGAAAAGTCATTGTTATTTGAATAGTAGCCATTTGCAATTTTTAGAGCTCTGAGAAGAATTTTCAAGATGTTGATCTGTTACAAGCGCCACCGATTCGAGTGAGCCAATCATCATCAGAGACCAGCTACGTATGGACCTTTGGTAAGTTGATCTGATCCTTTTTCACGAATTTTAAATCATATTTTAAAAGATTTTTTTTAATTTTTTGGATTTATAAGATTTTCGACGTTCGATTTTAGCGCATGTGAGCCGTAGTTTAGCACATTCATGCCTACATAAAGAATTTATGATTTAGTGCATAGGTTCCCAAATTAGTGCATCAATGGATAGATTAGCGCATTCATGAGTAGATTAGTGCATCTTCCAAAATGGTGCACCAGACCTGATAGAATAGTGCATACATTGTTCAAATAGCGCATAGACTTGATAGATTAGCACTTTGATGAAATAGCACATTTAACCTCTATTTTAGCGCATCCATGGATAAAGTTGCACATTGATGGACTATTTTAGCGCATCCATGAAATTTTTCCTAATTTGAATTTTTGAAGTGAAAATGATATTTTCTTAATGATTGTTGCTAGATGAGCCAACTGATTTTATGATTTTGAATAACATTGAGAACAAATTAGCCTTATTTGATAAATATTTCTTCGTGCTTGAAGAAAAATAGTAATAATTCTGATAAATTTGTTTTCCTGCTTGAAAGACAAATAGTAGTGATGCTGATAAATTTGCTTTCCTGATTGAAAGACAAATAGTATGGATTGGATGTTGAGTCGATTGGTTGTTTAAATTTGTTTCCATGTTTGAATGAAAAACAATTAGTAGATAATTATAAATTTTCCTTCTTGTTTGAAGAACAAATAGTAAAATGATTTGATAAATTTACTTTCCTGCTTGAAAGACAAATAGTAAAGATAGATTTGATATTGATTTGATTCAGTTGATTTAACATGAATTGCTTGATGCTTTCTCTTGATTCCTTGTCGATTGATGTGATTTTTATGTACTTGGTTTTATAAGAGGATTTTAATATCCTCCAGATCAAAGAGTGATTTCCCCATACATGGGACATGATACCCAGACTATCTCAGGCAAAGATAGGGGTGATTGCGAGATGTGGGTTGGGTTCTCTGCTTAGGATCCCATAGTATGGGGTCAACAGGGAAATGTTGACCGCACTAGCTGAGAGATGGCACAGTGAGCATAATACCTTTCACTTACCAATGGGAGAGATTACAGTGACACTTGAGGATTTCGACAGGATTCTAGGCATCCCAGTAGTTGCTGAGCTTGTGATCTATGATCACAAGGAGACTGGAGTGACAGATGCCTTACGGAGAGTGTTTCAAGATCCCCATGCGGGTGGGTATGAGATTGCTTGGAGGGATATGGTATAGGGATATGCCCCTCTACCATCAGTTCTAGCAAGCTTCAATGGTGGATTCCTTTGCCCTGATCACAGGTCAAAGGGACTATTAGTAGGCTGGGGTCGGATTTTGGAGGAGATGCTTCTCTATCAGACTAGATATGCATGGGGATCATGCATGCTTGCCCATCTATACCACGATATTCATTAGGTGGTGTATATGGATGGAAAGAGTATCTCAACTAGAGTTACTCTTCTATAGATTTGGGCATGGGAGTACTTCATTATTACTCGCCCCAGAGAGATCGTCCATCGGTCCACCCATATGTATATGCTTACACATGTCCCCTTGTCCAGCTGATGTTGGGAAAGTTAGAGTACTGGCAGAGGGTATTGGATGACATGGATACCATCATCTGGAGACTGTATCTCGACTGTGAGGCATGGGATGAGGATAACATAGAGCTTCCTTACTACAGGATAGCCAGGTATATGATTGGTCGGACTCCCTTCATCATCGAGTGGTTTTTGGTTATGAGAGTATTGAGGTAGTATGGTCAGTTACATATGATGCTGCAAGGAGTGGCACACTATGCTAGGCATCGTGAGGATGTGGCAGAGTGGGGGCCATTTATTACTTTTGAGGCAACTAGAGATGAGTATATGGATTTGCAGCTAGAGTTTTGGGCTATTCATCCTAAGGTTACAGGTGCACATATGACAGATGACTATGCCACCTATTTTTATGCACATCCATTTCCAAGGTTCACTAGTCCAGATGAGCCTTCCCCACTAGTAGGTGGGCCAGTGATATGACAAACATGATGAGAACCACAAGCACAGGCAGAGGCAGAGAAGCCACAGGCACAAGTCGAGGATATAGGTGGGGTGGCGATGGAGGTGGATGAGGAGGAGGAGGAGTCAGACAACTCTGAGGATAGTAATGATGATGGGATGAAGGAGGTTGTGGGAGTGGACAGAGATTCTTCTTCGATGTTCCTTTCAAGATGAGACCTCACACAACCAGAGTGGTGGACCAGCTGAGTACTTCGTCTCCACATATTACTATTAGAGCTCTATCATAGGGATAGTTGGACAACTTACAGGCAGAGGTTCAGACTCTTCAAATTCAGCTAGCACAGGCACAGGCTACCATTAGTCAGTTAGAGGCATAGGTTGTACAACCACCACTTCCTAACCCACAGATAGCTCAGCTCACAGTAGAGCGAGATAGCTTCAGAGAACGGTGGATTCAGGTAGACGGAGTAGTAGAGATACTCCTGAGGTCAGTTGAGAGCACCTCCATTGGAGAGGTTGTGGCAGAGGTTCTAGAGATTGCTCATCAGGTAAGGTACTACAGGATGAGATACTTTGAGGTAGTGCCACCTAAGCAAAGGATAAAATACACGTAGTCAGGCACTCAATCATGGACCCACTAACGCAGTCACACCAGGAGTGCCACCAGGAGTGTGGGACAACCCATTAGATGAGAGATCAGAGCTTCTGGCAGTTGAGATCCACAAAGACCTACCACCTTCAGAGGTAGTAGTAGTCATGACCCAAATCTAGATACTCCTCAATGATGATTATGGATACATCTATTCATTGTATTTTATATATCTTGTTGAGATATTTGATATCCTTGTACACTTGGACATTTGTTTTGATGAGATTTATGATATGCAGTGGTGTTTTGATATGCATGTGTCAGTGATGATTTATGATGAATGATTATGTATGCATGTTTATTTTTATATGTTATGATGTTTATGATTTTTATGATGATGATGATGCAATGTAAATGATTTAAAAATTCTACATGATGTATGCAGTATGTATGAATGTAAATGGATGTACTTTTTATTTTTCTCAATACGTGATGATGCAAATAATGTTTGATGTACATTGATTATGAAAATTATATATATGAAAATTTTAACTATGATGAAATGAATGATAATAATGAATGATATGATAATGAATGGTAAATAATGATAAATAAATGATGATATGATAATAAGTGATGTTGGAAAATGAAATGAATGAATGATAACGAAATGATACATAATGATATGATGCAATTGATGTTAAAATGATAACCTGAAAGGATGACATGAAATGAATGAAATGGATGCATCTTTCTTTTATCAATGTATATTTATGCAAAATGATGTGAAATAAATGATATTGCAAATGCTGTGAAATGATATAATATGAGATGAATGATCAATAAATGATATGTAATTAATGAATGATTATGCACATGAGATGAAAATGATATGATATTTAAAGATGGATAATGATCATGATGAACTAAATGAGATCGAATAATGATGATAATGAGAATAATGATAATGAAATGATGTGATGTGTAAATGGAAATATGCAAATGCAATGATAATGATAACTTGAATGAATAGTTATGGTAAAATGAGATGCAATAAATTTCCAAGTGCACTCAATTTTTGTCTCAAAAGATATATCAAAATTTTTTCCAACCTTCAAAAATCTACTTAGACAACCCCCAAAATACAAATCTAAATGAATCATGCAGTCCTAGAATGTAGTAATGAACCATTCTCCTGTTTATCATTCCATGAGCCAATGTTGCACATGATTTTTCATCATTGAGCCTTTTTGATAAGTTGAAAGTTAGTACAAGCATCAAAGGGGATATTAGCACCAATGATGACCTGAGTACTACTTTCATGATGTTTGATGTAGCAAGTTAATACAAGCATCGAGGTATAATTGAACCAAGATGACCTGAGTATTGTTTGCATAAACAAACAAAAGTTAACCATTTTCCTATGCAAATTCTGAAATGTCATTAATGATATGTTGTAGAGCATGTCCCATGACCAATTTGCACAATACTAGTGATTAGCTTATAGATAACAAGCAAAGAAAAATCATACTCCTTCCTTGTGATTCTAGTTCAATACATCATTGAACCACTCCAAAGATATGATGTCATCAAACATCAAAACAACAATTCAACTTATGCTTTAAGTTTGTCATTCATTTTAGTCAAATTAAGATCATTAAATTTGTTTTAGTTTTTTGTCAAACAGTCGTTTAGACTCAGTTTTGAATGGACAAGTTTGTTGTTTCTGATATTCCGATGCTTTAACACATGTTGTTGTTTGTTTTCCAAAAAGCTCCAATAAGCGAATTGCCCCTTAATGACCCCGCACTTTGACTATTGTTAGACATAATTACTGCTAAGGATAACCCTAATCATCAAGCCATGATGAAATCCTTGTTATTTCAAGGAGATGTTAGGATGCATGATGGCAGATGTGATGGCGAGGTATGTATGTGATGCCAATGAAAGATGGATATGCATAATGTATCCCAATAGATGAGAGAGCCAAACAAAATCATAAACAATGCATGTTTGCTAGGTTTTCACCATTTATTTTTGTTGTACTTTTTCTTGATTTTATGATTTTGTTGTTGTTACAAGATGCCTGTTTCCCAGGTTTTCATCAAGGAAATGATTTTTTTTTCTTTTTGATTTTTTTTGTATTTTTGCTCTTTTTGATTTTTTTGTATTTTTTGCTTTTTTTTGTTTTTTTGTATTGCTTCGCTCTTTTTGATTTTTTTGTACTTTTTCAGGACTTTTTACAATATTTTTGATATTTTTCAAGCATAAAACTTCTTCAGGTGAATGCTATTGGTCGGATCTTCAAACAGGTCCCCTTATGATGTTGACAACTGATATGCCCCCGATCCATATGCGACAATGATAAAAAATGGGCCTAACCAATTAGGTTCGAACTTGCCTTTCTTTTCCCGATCCTATTGATTACGAGGGTTTTCCTTGAGAACCAAGTCACCTACTTGAAAAACTCATGTTTTGACTCTATGAATTTAGCTGTGGGACATAACTTGCTGATATCCCTTTAAATGATTAACTGCAATTTGACGCTACTCATCAAGTAGTTCCAGCTCTTGCAACCTTGACACTCTATAGTCTTGATAATTTATCAACCCCTTTAGTGATACTCGAAGTGAGGGAATCTCAAATTCTAGTGGAAAAATAGCTTCTACTCCATATACCAAAGCATAGGGAGTAGCACCTATTGCTGTGTGGATACTTGTTCTATATGCCCATAATGTTGGATTTAATTAGACATGCCAATCACGGCCTGCCTCATTCACTGTTTTCTTCAAATTATTTAGAATTGTTCTGTTTGAAGCTTCAACTTGACCATTCCCTTTTTTATAGTAAGGTGTAGATAACCTGTGTTGGATGCGAAATCATTCACAAAGTTCATCAACATCTTGATTTTTAAACGGTCTTCCATTGTCTGTGATAATGGAGTTGGGAATGCCATATCGACAAATGATATAGTTCAAAATGAATGAAGAGATTTGTTTGCTAGTAACAGTTGTTAGGGGAACAACTTCAATCCACTTAGTAAAATACTCAGTGGCTGTGATGATGAACTTGTGTCCATTTGAAGATGATGGGCGTATCTTTCCAACCAGATCCAATCCCCATTGAGCGAAAGGCCATGTTGTGGTGAAGGGTTGTAATTCCTGAGTAGGAGCATGAATGAGATTCCCATGAATTTGAAATTTTTCACATTTCTTAACAAAAATGAATGATTCTTTTTCCATGGTCAGCCATAAGTAACCCAATCTAACAAGTTTCTTTGCTAAGGTTAGTCCACTTGAGTGTGTCCCACAAATGCCACCATGTACCTATTGTAAGGCCTTTTTCGATTCATCACATTCGATACATCTAAGGAGGGTACCATCAAGATCACACCGGTATAAGACATTAGCAATTAAGGTGTAATGAGAGGATTGATGGATGAAATTCCTTTTCTGATTTCTAGACAAGTCTAAAGGTAAAATTGTATTCTTTAAGTAAGTATAGATTTGGCCATACAAGGGAGAATCAAAACTGGTTAAGTGGAAAATTATTTGAGTTTCTGGATTGTCATAGGTGGGAGAAAACAATTGTTCCACCAGGAAATCATACCATGCTTGATTCTCTGCTAGCTGGAGTAGTGATGCGATTGTAGCCATGGAATCCGTTGCTTTATTATTAATACATGGAATTTGCATGAACTTAATATCAACAAAGTATTTCTTGAAATCGTCCACCATCCTTTTGTATGGTATTAACTTGTCATTCTTAGTTTGATACTCATCATTGATTTGATTTATGACAAGTTGTGAATCACCAAAAACTTGAAGTTTTGTGATTTTCCAGTCTACTACAATTCTCATTCCAATTAACAGTGCCTCATATTCAGCTATGTTGTTTGTGCAAGGGAACATTAGCTGATAAGATTTTGGAATTGTATGTCCCTAAGGTGTAATGAAAAAAATCCCTACCCTCAAGCCATGTTGAGTGTAGGAACCATCAAAATAGAGTGCCCATGACTGCTTAATAGTTGTTGTGAATACATCTATATCAAAAAAATCAATGTGTATTGGGTGTTCTGCTGGCATTGGTGCTTCCGCTAACTGATCTACGATTACCTATCCTTTTATAGCTTTTTGATCCACATAATCAATGTCAAACTCAATTAGGATCATAACCCATTTAGCCAACCTACAAGTTAAGGTTGCCTTACTTAGAAGATATTTGAGTGGATCAATCTTAGCCATAAGCTTTATTGTATGAGCTAGCATGTAGTGTTGTAACTTTTGAGAAGTAAACACTACTGCTAAGCAATATTTTCTATGAAGGTATAATTTAGTTGATGACTTGTCAAAGTTTGACTGATGTAATATATTGCTCGCTCCTTTCCCGAGCTGTCTTCTTGTGCCAATAATGCTCCTAAGAACATTTTCGTGGCAGAAATATACAATATGAGTGGTGCACCTTGCACTGGTGGAATCAACACTAGTGGATTCATTAGATAATGCTTTATTTGATCAAATTCTACTTCACATCTATCTTCCCATTTAAATGGAACATTCTTGTGTAAGAGACGGGTAAATGGTAGAATTTCATCTGCTAGTTACACAATGAATCTTATGATGGATTGCAACTGTCCCTGTAATGAACACAATTGACTGATGTTCCTTGGTGGTGGCATGTCAAGAATTTCTTGTACCTTTGTTGGATCCACTTCAATTCCCTTTGTTGACACAATATATCCTAGAAGCTTTCCATATTTCACCCCAAAAACACATTTCTTTGGATTAAGTCTTACTTTGAATTTTTCCATCTTGTTAAATTTTTTAGATAAGATATCTAAATATTCTTCTCTTGTGTGTGATTTGGCTAAAAGATAATCAAAATAATCCTCCATGAATGTGTGCATCATTACATGAAAAATGGTAGTCATTGCACGTTGATAGGTAGCTCCTACATTCTTGAGTCCAAACGGCATTACATTCTAGCAATATGTACCCCAAGGACATGTGAACGATGTTTTATCCTGATCTTTAGGTGCAATCTTTATTTAGTTGTATCCCGAAAATCCATCCATTAGTGAATACATAGCATGGTCGACAGTCAAGTCTACGATCATATCTATATTTGGTAGAGGAAAATCATCCTTAGGGCATGCCTTATTCAAATCCTTGAAATCTATACAAATTTTTATTCTTCCATCTGGCTTTGATAAAGGTATGATATTGGAAATCCATTTTGCATAATCAATAGACCAAATGAATCCAACATCTAGAAGCTTCTTTAACTCCTCCTTAACCAATAATGCAACATGGGGATACATTTTTTTGAGTTTCTGCTTCACAGGTTTTCCCCCCTGGGTGATAGATAGATGATGCATGATGAGATCTAGATCTAATCCAGGCATATCCGCATATGACCATGCAAAACTGATTTGATTGTTCTTAAGAAATTCTATGAATCTCGGTATTTCCTCTTCTATTATTGATGCGGCCAATTGCAAGATTTTGGGTTGCTCCATAGTACCTATATTAAGTACCTCCGTTGGTTCTATTAGAATAGAAGACCTTTCCTCATAGTGCTTGGAAAGAGTGTCAAGTTTCCCATCCTCTAGTGCCTTTGAAAGGTTTTCACTATTGGATATGCTTTTTATTTTTCTCTTTTCCTAATCTAATACTGCCTTTGTTAGGTTTTCACCATTAGATCTTTCTTTTATGTTATTTATTTCATAGCTGAGAAACCTGGCACTTTCCTGTCAAAAACTTTGATCTTGTGATTCCCTGGTGGAACTTGCTTCCGATTGGTATGAACAAAGGAAGTTTATGATGGTTTCATCATTTGGAAAAGTTGGGATATCAATTGGTGCAATTTGTTCCCAATCAATGAGTTTGAGATAAACCAAAGGAAATGGGTCATTAGGATAAGTAAGGTCATTGGCAGTTAGGGTCATGATGCTATCATCAACTTTGTTATGGGAAAGATATAGGATGGTATCCTCCTGTTGATGATCTGTATCACTTTGAATCAAATCATTCTCACTTGAGTTATGATCGCTTTGTAAAATGTAATCAAGTGGAGGCCTTGAGCTTTCCCCTTGTATGAATGTGGGTGTGAACTTTTGTATGACATCCACCTATTTATCTCTCTAGAATTTATCATCAAAGATGGTGTCCCATTCATATTCATTGGAGTCCGTGTCAAAATTATTGTCTTGAATTCTCAGAATTGTTTTAGCTAACTCCTCATTGGATATTCTTTGTATTACTTCTTCCTTTGTATTTTCATCATATCCTAACCCATTTTTATCCCTTGGGTGCATTGTTTTTAGCTAGATAGGCTCAACAATACCCTCCTTTCTCTTTCCAATAGGGCCATTTCCTTCATAACCCATTTGATGCATTATCACATAACCTTTTCCATATTGTTGTGTGGGTAACTCGACATGTTGTACTGATTCTTCTTCATCTTTATAGAGCCAATCAAGGATAGCTCTATCTTCCATTCCATTTTCTTTGATAAATATTCCATCAAACTTGGTGATGGGAACTAAAGCTAAGGCTAAAGCTGATGTAGCATGTTGTATGGATGTTGATGGTTGTCCATGGAGTCTTGGAGATATAGGTAAATTAGAGAGACATAAGGAATATTCTCCCACCCCATTATCTTTCAATTTTAGCTTGGTGCAAAAATTACTTATCATTTCTTGTGCTTGTTCATTGTATTTGGAGGTAGAAATGGCCAAAGCCTCTCTATTATTTGGAATGAATGTGTCCTGAGTTTCTCTTAGGTTAGAGCAAGTCTGGCTACTAATGTGATCAACCAATATTGTTACTTCTTGTCCATCATATGGAAATGTCAAGCACTGATGATAAGTAGATGGAATAGCTTGCATGTCATGGATCCATGGACGACCCAAGAGTATGTTATAGGATATATCCTGATCTAGAACCTGACAAAAGGTATTCTTCACAACAAGTCCCACTCTGATTGGTAGCATGATGAGGCCTTTGGAAGCTCTTTCCTCATCATCGTATGCCTTGATTGTAATTTTCCTTCATGGATCTATAGATTCTTCTGAATATCCCAAATCAAGGACTAATTTCAAAGTACAAATGTTTAATCTGCCTCCCCCATCTATTAGGACACATCTAATTTGGGCTTTATGAACCATAACCTCTAGGTAAAGTGATGAATTATGTGGATGAGTCATGGCTTGAAATTTATTGATATCTAGATCAAGAGACACAGTTGTGTCAACAAGTGCTCTTTCCAAAATGTCCTTATGTGCGGGTGATAATTTTAATAGCTCCAAGATAGAAATTTGGGCCAATGTTTTTTGTAGTTGATCGAACAAATTGTATTGACTTGGAGGGGGAATTTCCATCTTAGATGAGCTTCCTTTTACAATGATTTTGGATTGTCCCCTTGTCATAGCGTTGACCTCTCAATATTCTTGCTTTCCTTTGATCCTAATAGCATTGATTTGCTGATTGTCAGTGTAAATATGATTGATAATGGTGTCATGGACATGATTCACGTTCTTGCCTTTGTCACTTGAGGATTCCCCTTTTTGATAATTGGGGAGAGGATCCTTGAATATGTGATGATTATCATTAGCATTGTGTCCCTCAACTGTTATGGTACAGTTATCAATCAAATCCTGAACGAGGTTCTTTAACCCTTGGCAATTATTTGTCTTGAGACCCTTGCATCTATGATAATCACAAAAGTGTGAGTCATTCCATGATGGTGGTTTAACTCAAGGCTCATAATCTCTTTGTGGTGGCAATGTAATAGCATTTTGATTCAATAGATCTTTAAGAATGGACTCCAAAGACTGGACCAAGGGAATAAAACTCCATCGATTTGAAACATATGAAGATCTGGGCGCATTTGAATTTTGATTATTGCCAAGATTATTACCGCGATTGTTTGTCACATTTCCTTGATTGGAAATATTGCCTTGGGTACTAGAATTTCCAGTATTATTGCTATGTTGGAAACCTAATACATTAAGAATGGTAGGCTTTACATTCATGTTGTTAGCATCTATTGCCCCATCATTCACAACATTTTTATTTTGAGTCCAAAATCGTGACTTGTTGTTATTGTTGTTGTACGAATTTGGACCTTCTTTATCGAGTTTCAGAACTCCACACTTGACCAAGGCACCTTCAATAGTAATCATGTTTTCAATCAATTTTTCAAATGATTGAAGATAGTGAAGGTTTAGCCTATAACTCATCTCTTGATTCAGACTGTCGATAAAGATCTCCATATTTTCTATTTCAAGAACAAGACATGAGTATTTGGAAAACACCCTTCTCCACCCTTGTAAAAATGTGGTGAAGGATTCCCCTACCTTTTATTTCACTTTACACAGATCAAGCATGGTTATCTGGTGTTGGATACTATAGGATTATTGTGATATGAATTTATTTATTAACTCCTCAAATGTTCTGATGGGGGGAGTGATCTTTGAAAGCCACTCCATGGATTGTCCACCCAGACTTCATGGAAACAATCACATTAAGTAGGTATCTTCATGAGAAAATTCTAAGCTCATATTTCAGAAATCCCTAACATGTTCAATGGGGTCTATTCTCCTATTATACATATAAAACTTAGGGATTTCACAATGTTTTGGAAAAAGAATCATTTGAAGACTACTGTCAAATGGATATGGACATATATCATACAAAACATACTTCTTTGTTGTACCCCCTTGGATTTCCTTTATTTTCCTTTGTAATTCTTTTATCTATTTTTGAAAAGTTAAGCAACATTTACAAGGCATCGTACCCTTCACAACGAGCCACTAGGGCCAAAAAGGAACAATTTTAAATAGAAAAAATAAAGGAAACAAAAAGCAGAAACAACCCATAGGTAGCACAGAGATCACAGAGAGTCAGCCGACAGACAGACACAAGGAGTAGCTAACTGGCGTTGTCCTAGTTTTTAATCAGAAGGTCCACCACCTCATCACCCACCCACTCTTTGTTCTCCTGGTAGTTGTTTCCCTCCAACTATTCTTTTATAGCATTAGACAGAGTGCTTGTGATGAAGTGGCCCAAATTCATGGTGAAGTGGGTCAACCCCCTAAACCTTTTGTCGAGTGTGTCCATTCTCTTCACCACATTGCAAGACTCCTCCCCGATGTCCATAGTCCCTTGAACCTATCCAGGATCTTCAACCAAGGGATGTGGAGAGTGAGAGGTGGAGCCATCAATAGGAATCTTGCTGTCCTCCAGAGTAAACTGGGGCCCCTCCACATTTTCTTCCTCCTCATCTTCAGTTTCTTCTTCCTTGCACCCTTTGCTGTCAGACTGCTCCTCCTCCGAGTCTTCAATGATCAACCTCTTTTTGTTGTTCTTAGCTAGCCTCCTAGATCTCCTCCTAGCATTTTCCCCACCAGTCATCTCAGTGGTCCCCATAAACGTATCACCTATGGAGTCTTTCCTTATAGCATTCTTGCCCTTATCCTTAGCCGTCGAGGCCAACATGCCTTACTCCTTTCCTTTTTTTGCAGTGGTGGCCTTGTAGGCCAAGTCTGCCTGAGTGGAATTCAATTCATAGAGACCTTCTACTGCACTAGAATTGGCCTTACCTAGACCACCCTTAAGTTTCTTGTGGTTATCCTGGCTTTGAGATTCCTCGCAAAGCCCGAATTGGATTTTCGAGGAGGTCTTTTAGACTCAACCGGTGAAATATTCATAGTTGATAGGGGTTCAATGTTCTCAATGTGGACAGTTGTGATAGCTTTAGGAGGACAGAGAGCTAGATGAAAGTGATATAGTCTCAGAATAAGCCCCTAATGGAGCGGGAACAGTGGGAGATCACAAGGGTTATGGCTAGCCGACTCTTTGCATTTTTCAACCGAGTTTTCCAAGTCCATTAAAAGAAAAAATGAGAAACTAAGCAACATATTATGTCTTAGATGATTTAACAGTGGGAAGTGGTAAAATAAATAGGTTTTAAACCTACCTTCCAAAGTGACGTACTTCATTAGCACCATGCACACTTGATCCCAGGGCTTCGGGAGAGCATCCCTCTCAAAACCCAACTAGTTCCACACCGGGGCCTCCTCACTCCTGAAAAAATATTTTAAGCTTTCATGATCCAGTTTCTTGGTGTGTTTGGGGTATTTTTTCCCAGAACATAGTAAACTCATGGCTTGCGCAATGACTTCCTCATTGATTTCAAATGAGATACCACCAATGGAGACCCAACGGTCCTTCCACGAATAGGCAAACTGGCCTGATAAGTTAGGATCATGAACAACCAAGCACTCCATAAGCAGAGCAATTCCACCCTCCACACAAATGTGCTAGACCAAAGGGTTGTTCCGAAATTCCTCCCAGTTGTCAAGTTCAATCCTAACCCGCTCACCACCCATATTACCAACCTGCAAAAGAAACTCAAGAAAATGCAAAAAATAACAATTGCAGTAGCTACGAATGATAATTACATTGTGATTGTTAAAGCAAGGTATACAAAAGAGGCTAATAACACCCATGTATAGGTCACATGCGCGGAAGGGAAAATCACCACAGGGTGATTTGACAATGAATTTAATGAAGTTATGATTACGACCAACAAGGCAATATTTAGAGGACATGTAGGGAATGCAAAAAAAACCATGCAAAATGGCTGTATAACTAAAATTAGAAACTATCCAAAAGGAGACCCACGCTAAACTAATAGGCTCGAAGACCCTAGAAAGAGGAAATCTTCTATCATGAATAGTCAAATCATTATAAATACTATTGCACAACCTGATGTAAGAATGAAATAGACCAAGAAATCCCACAATCCCCAAGAGAATAGATTGTACAGTACAGCTCCACATATTTAATGAAGTCACGCCCTTCCAACTAACCATCATCAAGCTGCCAACATTCTATGTGTTACCATCTTTTAAGTCCCAACCCCGCCACTTTTCCATAACCTTAGAACCCGACCCCATCCATCATGTCCAAAGGACAGACATGTGGATCCTCCATTCCATGCCCCACACATGAAAATCTCTTCCAGAAAACCTCCACATGTACTCCATTTCCATGTTGACACTCATTCACCAGATCCCCCAAATAATCTGGTGGACCCCCTATTCAGCTCCCATCATCCAAAGATATAAAATCATTGCAAACCATGGTAGCTTTGTTCCCACGTGATTAAAGCTTGAATTTTTAGTGGTAACCTTTCCATTTTCCTCCAACATTTGGCAGAATTCCAGCCAGAGCCAAGATTAGCCAAGGCATCTGCCACTTGATTGTCTTCTCTAAAGATGTGAGACACTTTTTTATCCCTAAATTTGGTTAAAAGGAAATTAGCATCCAACAAAATGTTCTTAGTATTCCAACCAATTAGTCTATCTTTATTCACAACATCCGTAATCGACTTGGAGTCTCCTTCAATATGGAGATAAGTAATCCCCAAAGAAACAACAATTTTGACGCCCATTAGTAGTGCATGAGCCTCTGCCACTAAAGCAGAATGAAACCCAATACCTCCAACAAATCCCGCCACCAGAGCCCCTACAGGATCTTTGATAACTCTCCCAATACTTGCCCTACCTGGGTTGCCCTTAGCAACCCATTCAAAATTAAGTTTAAACCATCCTCTATCTGAAGGCTCCCATTTAGTATTTTTTCTAGCTAATAGTTTTGAATTATCAAAGGAGTTAGCCTTTAAATCCTGGTGCCACAACTTGGCCATTTTTATTTTGTAATCTAATGCCCCCGTCTCCAGGAGTTTTCCATTAAAGAGAGATATATTCTCCTTAATGAGCCTAACACCAATGCCAAAAAAATCCTTGGGACTCCTCTCAACATTCCTGAAAACCCTGTTATTCTTCTCCTTCCATAAACACCATCCCAAAATAGGAGGGACCTACTTCCAAATTTCACCAGTCAGAGGATGGGAATATGGGCCATACCAACCAAGAATGAACGATAAAAGATCCTTGCTCACAACCCAAGGGACATCAAGTTTCTCAAAGGCCAGTCCCTAAACTTCGGTAACAAATGGGTAGTGTAATAAAAGGTGACTAACAGTTTCCTCCCCATTCTTGCAAAGAAGACATCTATTGGGAAAACAAAAACCCTGATTCCTCAAATTGTCTTGGGTAAGAATCCTATTATGATAGGCCATCCACCAGAAAAAATTAATTTTAGGGATCATGTGGTGATTCCAAACCTTCTTCTAGGGTTCCTCAGCAAAATTTTCATTTGTCAGTAGTCTGTAAGCTGACCGCACAAAGAGATCCCCCTGTTTATCTAAAGTAAAAAAAAACTCATCCTCCCTGTCATATGATGGAAACCTGGTGCTAGAAATAATTACCTGAAGGGACCGAGCCAGACAACAAAGGTCATGAGAATGGGGGCAACAGAGGGTAAGGTCCTTCCAAATCCTAGCTCCGGGGGGTCCAGAAACATAGTCACTAATATGGATGCCAAAGAATCTCTGGGCTGCACCCATCATCGCCCTAAATTTAGAGCAAGCCAGAGAGGAGTAAATTAGCCAAGTATCTTCCCAGAACCTGATTATAATCCCATTTCCAATTTTCCACTTAATCCCTTTCTTTAACAGGCCTTGTGTTCTGCAAATTCTCCTCTAGACAAGAGAGCCCTGGGGGTGAGGCTCCGAAAGACAATCAATCAAGGGCCTATCCTGGAGATATTTGGAATTCAGAATTCTACACCAATCCTTAGTGTTCCTTAACTGATTCCAACCAACCTTGGCCATCAGAGCCCTATTAGAGTTGACAATTGTCCTAATTCTAAGCCCACCACAATTTTTTGCCTGGCAGACCCTTTCCCATTTCACCAAAGCAAGTTTCTTCTTTTCCTCAGTTTTGGACCATAGGAAATTCCTTTGAATTCTTTCAAATTTATCAGCAATGTACTTAGGCATACTGAAAATGGATAGGAAGTAAGTGGGGGTACCTTGGAGAGCTGTAGTGAGAAGTTGGAGTTTTCCAGCATGGCTTAGCATAGAGCCCTTCCACCTAGCCAATTTCCTTTGAATCCTTTCCAGAATCGAGTTCCACAAATCTATGGGAACCTCCTTAACCATGAGGGGGAGCCCAACGAACTTCTTCCATAGAAACAGTCCTAAGGATTTTATCTATTGAGTAAGAGCACTAAAATCATTAAGAGGGGTTTCAGGATTCTCTTTAATCCCTTCTGTGTCAAAATCGATAGGTAACTTAGCTCCTTGATTAGCTAATAAAAGGAAATATCTTTCCTTGTTTCGTTCCAAAATTCTTCCCATAAGAGTATGGAATTGGGGATCCTATTATCTCTTCAGTATTTGAATTATGAAAGGGATTTTATTCCTTATCACTATTATCACCCATTTTTCTTAATGTACTTTCCCTTTCGTCTCCTTCTATGCGATTTTGAGATCTTGTGACAATAGGCATAAGCTTTTGCCAAATTTCTACTAACTTTGATCAAAAGAATGAAATAGTGCAATTTTGATGGGTATGAAAGTCATAATAGAATGAAGATTCTATGACTTATGAGATTTCTAATCTTTAGCTCATGATTCCCTAATTGAAAGGATTGATGATCTAATCCTAAATACGATTTTGCACTAAGATCAAAAATAAAGACGATTTTGCACTTTGTGAGGTTTGATCGTAGCTTTGTAAAAAATAAGGATTGTAATAAATGCCTAATGTTCCCGAGTTCTCTATTGCATAAATTGATTAGGATGAGTAGAGTACACAATTGCAGGTTGGGGTATGTAAGAGGAATGAATACACTGATATGATTATTCCATTGAGAAAGGGCTCTTCTTTGAAAGAAATCTCGTGAATATAATGGTTCTATAGCATAATCATTAGTGAATCCTCTAACAAAGTCGTGATATCGGTGAATAAAGGTTCTGTGTTCAAGCAAGACCTTTCGACTTTGGTATAAAAATATCCTCTTTTTCAATAACTTCTTATAACTGAGATATTTCTTTGGCTTCTTAATCTTCCTCTCTAGGGACTTCTTGGAAAAAGTTGCAAACTTCCAAACCCTGAGCATAGAAAAAGACTAGATTGAGATGACAGATTTCTGGCTGTCAAAAAATTAACTAGGTTTGGAACATAGATGTGCTAAAGTTTTCAGCAGATGCACCAAAAGATCCGACCTATGCACTAGACTTTTGCAGGTATGCTCTAAAATAGAGCACAAGTGCACTAAAACAAAGCATGGATGCATTGAAACAGAGCACAAATGCACTAAAACAGAGCATGAATGCGCCGAAACAGAGCACAGATGTGCTGAAACAAAGCACAGATTTGCCAAAATAGACCAGGGATGCACTAAATGATCCAATTATTTTTCTAAGATAGAAATGTTTTGATAGTTTGATGTTTTTGGATGATCTTTATCTGATTTAAATGTAAAAAAGAGGGCATACAATAGAAAATAGTTGTTTTGTAAATGCTAAAATCTAAACAAAGAGTGTATGTTCTTGATATTTTCACGGGTATTGAACAAGATAAGCACTTCAAATAGACTCACTCTTATTTTTCAAATAGGTCATCATAGGAACCACAAACCACAGCTTAAAATTGTGTCGACTCACACAGCCGTGTCACCCCCTAGAGGGCGCCTATGTTTTTGTCTTCTCCAAGTGCGTACTCTAGGTTAGATTTATCGATCCCTTGAACAAACAATCTATGGCAACTATATGGTGAGTATCTTGGGGGAAGATTCTTCCCTCCCCTTGCACTGTGATTGAAATGATGTTTGGACATTGACACGGTTGACTTTCTACACTAAGGTTCATAGTAAAGGTTTTCGTTCGGCATGGCAATAGATAAACTCCCTCATGAGACCTCCCAATCTTTAGAAAAAATATTTTTTGGATGGTTATCTTGCACACTTCCGTTGAATATGGGTTTCCCCAAAATTCACTTTTGACTAGAGTGGGTTGGAAAACCTGGCTTTGGTTGTTCTCACTTAGGTCGTTCCCGTAGGGTGAGTACTTTTTCCCACTACGGAAGGCCTTCTAAAGGATGTAATAAAGTATGAATTGCACAAAATGAAAAAGGTAAGTCTGGCATTCTAATCACCTAGTTAAGGGGAGAGCATATACCAATTAACCAACAATCACAACAAACAAATGGTTCAATTTTAAATCCAAATGACAATTTTCTATGCTAAGTGAAGATTTTGCTTCACAACAAACATTGGATTCATTTTAACCAAGCAAAAATGATGTTTGGTGACTATCCTAGGATTGATAAATTCCATATTTTAAATGTCTATCCTAGGATTGCTTCATTTTACTTTAAACTGAATTGAAAAATCTCTGTCTGCGAATGGCATCAGAATCAGGATTTAATTTTTACAATTTCTTGTATGCGCTAAAAGAACTGGTAAATGTGCTAAAACAGTTAACAAATGTGCTAAAGGAACCAACATGGATGCGCTAAAACAATTAGTAAATGCGTTAAATGAACTAGCAAATGTTCTAAAACAGGTCGTCCATGTGCTAAAACAGTCGTTGTATATGCTAAAACAGTCGTTGTATATGCTAAAACAGTCATCATATGCGCTAAACCGAGGATCGTATGCGCTAAAACACAACTCCAGTCTGTCACCTATCAGAAAAATTGCAATAAAAAAGATTAAAAATGAGGTGAGGCCCCACGGTGGGGGCCAAAAATGTGTTGTTAGAATATGTGTACTAATTAGAAAGTAAACTAACACACCAATGAAACATTAGATTGAAAGAAACTATTTAGAAAAGACAAATGCAAACTCTAAATGATAGCATCTCCATCAAATGCGTTATATTTTCCTTTATCTGCAAGGATTCGATTCAAGTTACTGGCTCTTAGTTGGCTTAGGCAGTAGCTTGTTAGAATGACAACTTAGGAGAACAAGATTGATGCAAAATGTATGTCCATTGCTAATGATTTAAACTATTCTTATGAACTTAAAATGCTATGATATGAAATTGCTAAAATGCTGATTCAAATGCAACTATAGTAATTGCGCATAAAATCTAGGATGAAATCTACTCATGAAAAGGTGGTATTTATAGATTTTCGGAAGGCAAGAATCTAGTTGGAAAAGATCAATGGTTGAGTTCAAACTTGTCAAGATGAACAGTGTGAAATTTTGGAAGTTGAGAGAAAGATGGAAGGTTGAGAGAAAGATGGAGAATGTTTTCAACCCACGAAACTATCTTCATTCAAAAATGGAGACAAACATGCTCTTTTTCTTTTCATTTATTGAAAAGTTAGTTGAAGTTTGAAGATAATTCCCCATTAAATAAATGAATTTATTTAATTATATCTGACATGTATTTTGGAAACTTCCATAATTTAATAAATATTTATCTAATTATGTGAGAGGTGAAAAAGTTATGTAATTAAATATTTACAATATTTAATTATTTGAGGTGTTGGATGAATTAGAAGAATATTCCATAATTCGAATTTAAACATTCAAACTTTAGAAATAAAATGATAATTAAGAAAATAAGTTTATGAAATTTATTTAATTTAATTAAGAGGAAAATAGCAATAATTAAATAAAATTATTTATTTAATTTAAACTAGAAGAATTAGAAAAATGAACGATATAAATAAATAATTAAATTTATTTACATGTAGATGACTTTAGAATATTAATTAAATAATTCATATTTAATTAATTAGTAGGTTTGATTAATCGTGACCATTTTTAGATGTATACAATGTTTAAAGAATGGACTATATTTTATTTTAGTTTGTTCATTAGAGATTGAGTTGTTACAATAAGGATTGATAAGTAGTATAATAGCTTCATATTTTGTTGGTTTCTTACTATAAAGTAGTGAGGTTACAATATACCAAAGGATCTGTATATTGTAGGAGTTTAATTTATTTCTTGACTTTGTTATGGATAAGAGATTGGTCAAAATGATTCATAGAGCTAAAGGTTAAGGAAAAATCATATTATAAATAAAATTAAAATCTTAATTTTATTTTAATTTACTTTTTATGCTCAAATCCACAGTAATAAAGCAATAAAAAGCATATAGTGTGTTTTTAAGATGATTTAGCTAGTCATGCTTATCTTCTATAATATTAGTGTGAATAATATTTTCAATGAATCACTACAAAGAACTACTATATGTTGAATGATGTTATAGGGGAACCCACCTTGGGTTTGCAGAGCCTAAAGTGTAGAGGAGAAAAACATAAAATCAATCTTTTGTTCATTGCCCATTGACCTAGGATTTTTTATCATAATATCTAGCTAACCTTTAGGAAAAATTAGACAATCAATCGGAAAAACCAACAAATTGGAACATCTATCAAGGGAACACTAAGAATTTTCTATCTAGTAGTTAGTATCCTTTGGTTCTGAGTCTAAAAGTTTCATTTAAAAATTGTCTATTGAAAGGTTTTAGAAAGTTTTCAAGATTGGAGTCTTATTAAAATACTTGAAGATATTATTCCCATTAATTTGGGTGGAAAATATGATACTTCGTTACACATCAAAATTTTCAGTTGAAAAGTAAAAGGAAGTAAATATAAGGAGGATATCATCATGGATAATAGATCTCTATTCAAAGATAACTCTACAAGAAGACTTGTAAGTCAGATCCTACTTTTAATAAGCACTCTAGTTATGTACATAGTGATTATAGTTCTAATAATTTTCAAAATAGATACATGCCTCTAAATAAGGAAAGTACATTGAATACACCATTATTGGGAGGAGATCTCACAAACTCTCAGATAATGGCTAAGAAAATGAGAAATCTAGCACAGGCTCAGAGAGGGAGTGATATTGGACATGATATTTTAGAGTAGAACCCTCCTCTTGGAAACTCTGTGGTGCAACAACTTTATATTAATCCTGCAACCTAGATAGTAGCTTGTTTCTCTTATGAAAATTATGTTACCACTAGTGAGATTCAATTTACAACTAGTATGCCCCAGGATATACCAAATAATGCCCCTCTAATTGCTTCATAGGCCCTTATTCCTAAAAATATAACACAAATAAAGGAAGAACTATTGAAGGAAATGAATAACCTATAGCTTGATATTAATAGATCAGAGCAAGAAAGGATTAGAGAAGCTATAAAAAATATATTATATGAAGAAACAACTTGAAAGAATGAAAGCGACCCATCATGCTGGTGGCACTAATGGGCCAACACCTCAAAACCAAGCTAGAAGTAGTAGTTAGGTAAGTGTTCCTTTGAACACTTCTCATGTTAATACCTAGAGTAACCCTCAGCCTAATTTTACCTCACAAATGATACCTAACACAATTGCTATGGAAAATGGTTTTTAAGGAAATGCAAACTAGGCTTCTACCTCACAAAATAATCTTGCTACAAAAGATCATACCTATAAATTTTGATTTTTCACTAGGTCCTCAAATAAATCCTGCTCATACCCATTATCAACAATAAGGTCCTAGTCTAGGAGGAGTATCCCATCAACAAAGTATGAGACAAAACCTATGGTCTAGAGGTTGCGTACCGAATAATCA
>CM021101.1:813581723-813611465 GCA_007115665.2 Sequoiadendron giganteum | reverse complement strand
AGGTATGTATGTGATGCCAATGAAAGATGGATATGCATAATGTATCCCAATAGATGAGAGAGCCAAACAAAATCATAAACAATGCATGTTTGCTAGGTTTTCACCATTTATTTTTGTTGTACTTTTTCTTGATTTTATGATTTTGTTGTTGTTACAAGATGCCTGTTTCCCAGGTTTTCATCAAGGAAATGATTTTTTTTTCTTTTTGATTTTTTTTGTATTTTTGCTCTTTTTGATTTTTTTGTATTTTTTGCTTTTTTTTGTTTTTTTGTATTGCTTCGCTCTTTTTGATTTTTTTGTACTTTTTCAGGACTTTTTACAATATTTTTGATATTTTTCAAGCATAAAACTTCTTCAGGTGAATGCTATTGGTCGGATCTTCAAACAGGTCCCCTTATGATGTTGACAACTGATATGCCCCCGATCCATATGCGACAATGATAAAAAATGGGCCTAACCAATTAGGTTCGAACTTGCCTTTCTTTTCCCGATCCTATTGATTACGAGGGTTTTCCTTGAGAACCAAGTCACCTACTTGAAAAACTCATGTTTTGACTCTATGAATTTAGCTGTGGGACATAACTTGCTGATATCCCTTTAAATGATTAACTGCAATTTGACGCTACTCATCAAGTAGTTCCAGCTCTTGCAACCTTGACACTCTATAGTCTTGATAATTTATCAACCCCTTTAGTGATACTCGAAGTGAGGGAATCTCAAATTCTAGTGGAAAAATAGCTTCTACTCCATATACCAAAGCATAGGGAGTAGCACCTATTGCTGTGTGGATACTTGTTCTATATGCCCATAATGTTGGATTTAATTAGACATGCCAATCACGGCCTGCCTCATTCACTGTTTTCTTCAAATTATTTAGAATTGTTCTGTTTGAAGCTTCAACTTGACCATTCCCTTTTTTATAGTAAGGTGTAGATAACCTGTGTTGGATGCGAAATCATTCACAAAGTTCATCAACATCTTGATTTTTAAACGGTCTTCCATTGTCTGTGATAATGGAGTTGGGAATGCCATATCGACAAATGATATAGTTCAAAATGAATGAAGAGATTTGTTTGCTAGTAACAGTTGTTAGGGGAACAACTTCAATCCACTTAGTAAAATACTCAGTGGCTGTGATGATGAACTTGTGTCCATTTGAAGATGATGGGCGTATCTTTCCAACCAGATCCAATCCCCATTGAGCGAAAGGCCATGTTGTGGTGAAGGGTTGTAATTCCTGAGTAGGAGCATGAATGAGATTCCCATGAATTTGAAATTTTTCACATTTCTTAACAAAAATGAATGATTCTTTTTCCATGGTCAGCCATAAGTAACCCAATCTAACAAGTTTCTTTGCTAAGGTTAGTCCACTTGAGTGTGTCCCACAAATGCCACCATGTACCTATTGTAAGGCCTTTTTCGATTCATCACATTCGATACATCTAAGGAGGGTACCATCAAGATCACACCGGTATAAGACATTAGCAATTAAGGTGTAATGAGAGGATTGATGGATGAAATTCCTTTTCTGATTTCTAGACAAGTCTAAAGGTAAAATTGTATTCTTTAAGTAAGTATAGATTTGGCCATACAAGGGAGAATCAAAACTGGTTAAGTGGAAAATTATTTGAGTTTCTGGATTGTCATAGGTGGGAGAAAACAATTGTTCCACCAGGAAATCATACCATGCTTGATTCTCTGCTAGCTGGAGTAGTGATGCGATTGTAGCCATGGAATCCGTTGCTTTATTATTAATACATGGAATTTGCATGAACTTAATATCAACAAAGTATTTCTTGAAATCGTCCACCATCCTTTTGTATGGTATTAACTTGTCATTCTTAGTTTGATACTCATCATTGATTTGATTTATGACAAGTTGTGAATCACCAAAAACTTGAAGTTTTGTGATTTTCCAGTCTACTACAATTCTCATTCCAATTAACAGTGCCTCATATTCAGCTATGTTGTTTGTGCAAGGGAACATTAGCTGATAAGATTTTGGAATTGTATGTCCCTAAGGTGTAATGAAAAAAATCCCTACCCTCAAGCCATGTTGAGTGTAGGAACCATCAAAATAGAGTGCCCATGACTGCTTAATAGTTGTTGTGAATACATCTATATCAAAAAAATCAATGTGTATTGGGTGTTCTGCTGGCATTGGTGCTTCCGCTAACTGATCTACGATTACCTATCCTTTTATAGCTTTTTGATCCACATAATCAATGTCAAACTCAATTAGGATCATAACCCATTTAGCCAACCTACAAGTTAAGGTTGCCTTACTTAGAAGATATTTGAGTGGATCAATCTTAGCCATAAGCTTTATTGTATGAGCTAGCATGTAGTGTTGTAACTTTTGAGAAGTAAACACTACTGCTAAGCAATATTTTCTATGAAGGTATAATTTAGTTGATGACTTGTCAAAGTTTGACTGATGTAATATATTGCTCGCTCCTTTCCCGAGCTGTCTTCTTGTGCCAATAATGCTCCTAAGAACATTTTCGTGGCAGAAATATACAATATGAGTGGTGCACCTTGCACTGGTGGAATCAACACTAGTGGATTCATTAGATAATGCTTTATTTGATCAAATTCTACTTCACATCTATCTTCCCATTTAAATGGAACATTCTTGTGTAAGAGACGGGTAAATGGTAGAATTTCATCTGCTAGTTACACAATGAATCTTATGATGGATTGCAACTGTCCCTGTAATGAACACAATTGACTGATGTTCCTTGGTGGTGGCATGTCAAGAATTTCTTGTACCTTTGTTGGATCCACTTCAATTCCCTTTGTTGACACAATATATCCTAGAAGCTTTCCATATTTCACCCCAAAAACACATTTCTTTGGATTAAGTCTTACTTTGAATTTTTCCATCTTGTTAAATTTTTTAGATAAGATATCTAAATATTCTTCTCTTGTGTGTGATTTGGCTAAAAGATAATCAAAATAATCCTCCATGAATGTGTGCATCATTACATGAAAAATGGTAGTCATTGCACGTTGATAGGTAGCTCCTACATTCTTGAGTCCAAACGGCATTACATTCTAGCAATATGTACCCCAAGGACATGTGAACGATGTTTTATCCTGATCTTTAGGTGCAATCTTTATTTAGTTGTATCCCGAAAATCCATCCATTAGTGAATACATAGCATGGTCGACAGTCAAGTCTACGATCATATCTATATTTGGTAGAGGAAAATCATCCTTAGGGCATGCCTTATTCAAATCCTTGAAATCTATACAAATTTTTATTCTTCCATCTGGCTTTGATAAAGGTATGATATTGGAAATCCATTTTGCATAATCAATAGACCAAATGAATCCAACATCTAGAAGCTTCTTTAACTCCTCCTTAACCAATAATGCAACATGGGGATACATTTTTTTGAGTTTCTGCTTCACAGGTTTTCCCCCCTGGGTGATAGATAGATGATGCATGATGAGATCTAGATCTAATCCAGGCATATCCGCATATGACCATGCAAAACTGATTTGATTGTTCTTAAGAAATTCTATGAATCTCGGTATTTCCTCTTCTATTATTGATGCGGCCAATTGCAAGATTTTGGGTTGCTCCATAGTACCTATATTAAGTACCTCCGTTGGTTCTATTAGAATAGAAGACCTTTCCTCATAGTGCTTGGAAAGAGTGTCAAGTTTCCCATCCTCTAGTGCCTTTGAAAGGTTTTCACTATTGGATATGCTTTTTATTTTTCTCTTTTCCTAATCTAATACTGCCTTTGTTAGGTTTTCACCATTAGATCTTTCTTTTATGTTATTTATTTCATAGCTGAGAAACCTGGCACTTTCCTGTCAAAAACTTTGATCTTGTGATTCCCTGGTGGAACTTGCTTCCGATTGGTATGAACAAAGGAAGTTTATGATGGTTTCATCATTTGGAAAAGTTGGGATATCAATTGGTGCAATTTGTTCCCAATCAATGAGTTTGAGATAAACCAAAGGAAATGGGTCATTAGGATAAGTAAGGTCATTGGCAGTTAGGGTCATGATGCTATCATCAACTTTGTTATGGGAAAGATATAGGATGGTATCCTCCTGTTGATGATCTGTATCACTTTGAATCAAATCATTCTCACTTGAGTTATGATCGCTTTGTAAAATGTAATCAAGTGGAGGCCTTGAGCTTTCCCCTTGTATGAATGTGGGTGTGAACTTTTGTATGACATCCACCTATTTATCTCTCTAGAATTTATCATCAAAGATGGTGTCCCATTCATATTCATTGGAGTCCGTGTCAAAATTATTGTCTTGAATTCTCAGAATTGTTTTAGCTAACTCCTCATTGGATATTCTTTGTATTACTTCTTCCTTTGTATTTTCATCATATCCTAACCCATTTTTATCCCTTGGGTGCATTGTTTTTAGCTAGATAGGCTCAACAATACCCTCCTTTCTCTTTCCAATAGGGCCATTTCCTTCATAACCCATTTGATGCATTATCACATAACCTTTTCCATATTGTTGTGTGGGTAACTCGACATGTTGTACTGATTCTTCTTCATCTTTATAGAGCCAATCAAGGATAGCTCTATCTTCCATTCCATTTTCTTTGATAAATATTCCATCAAACTTGGTGATGGGAACTAAAGCTAAGGCTAAAGCTGATGTAGCATGTTGTATGGATGTTGATGGTTGTCCATGGAGTCTTGGAGATATAGGTAAATTAGAGAGACATAAGGAATATTCTCCCACCCCATTATCTTTCAATTTTAGCTTGGTGCAAAAATTACTTATCATTTCTTGTGCTTGTTCATTGTATTTGGAGGTAGAAATGGCCAAAGCCTCTCTATTATTTGGAATGAATGTGTCCTGAGTTTCTCTTAGGTTAGAGCAAGTCTGGCTACTAATGTGATCAACCAATATTGTTACTTCTTGTCCATCATATGGAAATGTCAAGCACTGATGATAAGTAGATGGAATAGCTTGCATGTCATGGATCCATGGACGACCCAAGAGTATGTTATAGGATATATCCTGATCTAGAACCTGACAAAAGGTATTCTTCACAACAAGTCCCACTCTGATTGGTAGCATGATGAGGCCTTTGGAAGCTCTTTCCTCATCATCGTATGCCTTGATTGTAATTTTCCTTCATGGATCTATAGATTCTTCTGAATATCCCAAATCAAGGACTAATTTCAAAGTACAAATGTTTAATCTGCCTCCCCCATCTATTAGGACACATCTAATTTGGGCTTTATGAACCATAACCTCTAGGTAAAGTGATGAATTATGTGGATGAGTCATGGCTTGAAATTTATTGATATCTAGATCAAGAGACACAGTTGTGTCAACAAGTGCTCTTTCCAAAATGTCCTTATGTGCGGGTGATAATTTTAATAGCTCCAAGATAGAAATTTGGGCCAATGTTTTTTGTAGTTGATCGAACAAATTGTATTGACTTGGAGGGGGAATTTCCATCTTAGATGAGCTTCCTTTTACAATGATTTTGGATTGTCCCCTTGTCATAGCGTTGACCTCTCAATATTCTTGCTTTCCTTTGATCCTAATAGCATTGATTTGCTGATTGTCAGTGTAAATATGATTGATAATGGTGTCATGGACATGATTCACGTTCTTGCCTTTGTCACTTGAGGATTCCCCTTTTTGATAATTGGGGAGAGGATCCTTGAATATGTGATGATTATCATTAGCATTGTGTCCCTCAACTGTTATGGTACAGTTATCAATCAAATCCTGAACGAGGTTCTTTAACCCTTGGCAATTATTTGTCTTGAGACCCTTGCATCTATGATAATCACAAAAGTGTGAGTCATTCCATGATGGTGGTTTAACTCAAGGCTCATAATCTCTTTGTGGTGGCAATGTAATAGCATTTTGATTCAATAGATCTTTAAGAATGGACTCCAAAGACTGGACCAAGGGAATAAAACTCCATCGATTTGAAACATATGAAGATCTGGGCGCATTTGAATTTTGATTATTGCCAAGATTATTACCGCGATTGTTTGTCACATTTCCTTGATTGGAAATATTGCCTTGGGTACTAGAATTTCCAGTATTATTGCTATGTTGGAAACCTAATACATTAAGAATGGTAGGCTTTACATTCATGTTGTTAGCATCTATTGCCCCATCATTCACAACATTTTTATTTTGAGTCCAAAATCGTGACTTGTTGTTATTGTTGTTGTACGAATTTGGACCTTCTTTATCGAGTTTCAGAACTCCACACTTGACCAAGGCACCTTCAATAGTAATCATGTTTTCAATCAATTTTTCAAATGATTGAAGATAGTGAAGGTTTAGCCTATAACTCATCTCTTGATTCAGACTGTCGATAAAGATCTCCATATTTTCTATTTCAAGAACAAGACATGAGTATTTGGAAAACACCCTTCTCCACCCTTGTAAAAATGTGGTGAAGGATTCCCCTACCTTTTATTTCACTTTACACAGATCAAGCATGGTTATCTGGTGTTGGATACTATAGGATTATTGTGATATGAATTTATTTATTAACTCCTCAAATGTTCTGATGGGGGGAGTGATCTTTGAAAGCCACTCCATGGATTGTCCACCCAGACTTCATGGAAACAATCACATTAAGTAGGTATCTTCATGAGAAAATTCTAAGCTCATATTTCAGAAATCCCTAACATGTTCAATGGGGTCTATTCTCCTATTATACATATAAAACTTAGGGATTTCACAATGTTTTGGAAAAAGAATCATTTGAAGACTACTGTCAAATGGATATGGACATATATCATACAAAACATACTTCTTTGTTGTACCCCCTTGGATTTCCTTTATTTTCCTTTGTAATTCTTTTATCTATTTTTGAAAAGTTAAGCAACATTTACAAGGCATCGTACCCTTCACAACGAGCCACTAGGGCCAAAAAGGAACAATTTTAAATAGAAAAAATAAAGGAAACAAAAAGCAGAAACAACCCATAGGTAGCACAGAGATCACAGAGAGTCAGCCGACAGACAGACACAAGGAGTAGCTAACTGGCGTTGTCCTAGTTTTTAATCAGAAGGTCCACCACCTCATCACCCACCCACTCTTTGTTCTCCTGGTAGTTGTTTCCCTCCAACTATTCTTTTATAGCATTAGACAGAGTGCTTGTGATGAAGTGGCCCAAATTCATGGTGAAGTGGGTCAACCCCCTAAACCTTTTGTCGAGTGTGTCCATTCTCTTCACCACATTGCAAGACTCCTCCCCGATGTCCATAGTCCCTTGAACCTATCCAGGATCTTCAACCAAGGGATGTGGAGAGTGAGAGGTGGAGCCATCAATAGGAATCTTGCTGTCCTCCAGAGTAAACTGGGGCCCCTCCACATTTTCTTCCTCCTCATCTTCAGTTTCTTCTTCCTTGCACCCTTTGCTGTCAGACTGCTCCTCCTCCGAGTCTTCAATGATCAACCTCTTTTTGTTGTTCTTAGCTAGCCTCCTAGATCTCCTCCTAGCATTTTCCCCACCAGTCATCTCAGTGGTCCCCATAAACGTATCACCTATGGAGTCTTTCCTTATAGCATTCTTGCCCTTATCCTTAGCCGTCGAGGCCAACATGCCTTACTCCTTTCCTTTTTTTGCAGTGGTGGCCTTGTAGGCCAAGTCTGCCTGAGTGGAATTCAATTCATAGAGACCTTCTACTGCACTAGAATTGGCCTTACCTAGACCACCCTTAAGTTTCTTGTGGTTATCCTGGCTTTGAGATTCCTCGCAAAGCCCGAATTGGATTTTCGAGGAGGTCTTTTAGACTCAACCGGTGAAATATTCATAGTTGATAGGGGTTCAATGTTCTCAATGTGGACAGTTGTGATAGCTTTAGGAGGACAGAGAGCTAGATGAAAGTGATATAGTCTCAGAATAAGCCCCTAATGGAGCGGGAACAGTGGGAGATCACAAGGGTTATGGCTAGCCGACTCTTTGCATTTTTCAACCGAGTTTTCCAAGTCCATTAAAAGAAAAAATGAGAAACTAAGCAACATATTATGTCTTAGATGATTTAACAGTGGGAAGTGGTAAAATAAATAGGTTTTAAACCTACCTTCCAAAGTGACGTACTTCATTAGCACCATGCACACTTGATCCCAGGGCTTCGGGAGAGCATCCCTCTCAAAACCCAACTAGTTCCACACCGGGGCCTCCTCACTCCTGAAAAAATATTTTAAGCTTTCATGATCCAGTTTCTTGGTGTGTTTGGGGTATTTTTTCCCAGAACATAGTAAACTCATGGCTTGCGCAATGACTTCCTCATTGATTTCAAATGAGATACCACCAATGGAGACCCAACGGTCCTTCCACGAATAGGCAAACTGGCCTGATAAGTTAGGATCATGAACAACCAAGCACTCCATAAGCAGAGCAATTCCACCCTCCACACAAATGTGCTAGACCAAAGGGTTGTTCCGAAATTCCTCCCAGTTGTCAAGTTCAATCCTAACCCGCTCACCACCCATATTACCAACCTGCAAAAGAAACTCAAGAAAATGCAAAAAATAACAATTGCAGTAGCTACGAATGATAATTACATTGTGATTGTTAAAGCAAGGTATACAAAAGAGGCTAATAACACCCATGTATAGGTCACATGCGCGGAAGGGAAAATCACCACAGGGTGATTTGACAATGAATTTAATGAAGTTATGATTACGACCAACAAGGCAATATTTAGAGGACATGTAGGGAATGCAAAAAAAACCATGCAAAATGGCTGTATAACTAAAATTAGAAACTATCCAAAAGGAGACCCACGCTAAACTAATAGGCTCGAAGACCCTAGAAAGAGGAAATCTTCTATCATGAATAGTCAAATCATTATAAATACTATTGCACAACCTGATGTAAGAATGAAATAGACCAAGAAATCCCACAATCCCCAAGAGAATAGATTGTACAGTACAGCTCCACATATTTAATGAAGTCACGCCCTTCCAACTAACCATCATCAAGCTGCCAACATTCTATGTGTTACCATCTTTTAAGTCCCAACCCCGCCACTTTTCCATAACCTTAGAACCCGACCCCATCCATCATGTCCAAAGGACAGACATGTGGATCCTCCATTCCATGCCCCACACATGAAAATCTCTTCCAGAAAACCTCCACATGTACTCCATTTCCATGTTGACACTCATTCACCAGATCCCCCAAATAATCTGGTGGACCCCCTATTCAGCTCCCATCATCCAAAGATATAAAATCATTGCAAACCATGGTAGCTTTGTTCCCACGTGATTAAAGCTTGAATTTTTAGTGGTAACCTTTCCATTTTCCTCCAACATTTGGCAGAATTCCAGCCAGAGCCAAGATTAGCCAAGGCATCTGCCACTTGATTGTCTTCTCTAAAGATGTGAGACACTTTTTTATCCCTAAATTTGGTTAAAAGGAAATTAGCATCCAACAAAATGTTCTTAGTATTCCAACCAATTAGTCTATCTTTATTCACAACATCCGTAATCGACTTGGAGTCTCCTTCAATATGGAGATAAGTAATCCCCAAAGAAACAACAATTTTGACGCCCATTAGTAGTGCATGAGCCTCTGCCACTAAAGCAGAATGAAACCCAATACCTCCAACAAATCCCGCCACCAGAGCCCCTACAGGATCTTTGATAACTCTCCCAATACTTGCCCTACCTGGGTTGCCCTTAGCAACCCATTCAAAATTAAGTTTAAACCATCCTCTATCTGAAGGCTCCCATTTAGTATTTTTTCTAGCTAATAGTTTTGAATTATCAAAGGAGTTAGCCTTTAAATCCTGGTGCCACAACTTGGCCATTTTTATTTTGTAATCTAATGCCCCCGTCTCCAGGAGTTTTCCATTAAAGAGAGATATATTCTCCTTAATGAGCCTAACACCAATGCCAAAAAAATCCTTGGGACTCCTCTCAACATTCCTGAAAACCCTGTTATTCTTCTCCTTCCATAAACACCATCCCAAAATAGGAGGGACCTACTTCCAAATTTCACCAGTCAGAGGATGGGAATATGGGCCATACCAACCAAGAATGAACGATAAAAGATCCTTGCTCACAACCCAAGGGACATCAAGTTTCTCAAAGGCCAGTCCCTAAACTTCGGTAACAAATGGGTAGTGTAATAAAAGGTGACTAACAGTTTCCTCCCCATTCTTGCAAAGAAGACATCTATTGGGAAAACAAAAACCCTGATTCCTCAAATTGTCTTGGGTAAGAATCCTATTATGATAGGCCATCCACCAGAAAAAATTAATTTTAGGGATCATGTGGTGATTCCAAACCTTCTTCTAGGGTTCCTCAGCAAAATTTTCATTTGTCAGTAGTCTGTAAGCTGACCGCACAAAGAGATCCCCCTGTTTATCTAAAGTAAAAAAAAACTCATCCTCCCTGTCATATGATGGAAACCTGGTGCTAGAAATAATTACCTGAAGGGACCGAGCCAGACAACAAAGGTCATGAGAATGGGGGCAACAGAGGGTAAGGTCCTTCCAAATCCTAGCTCCGGGGGGTCCAGAAACATAGTCACTAATATGGATGCCAAAGAATCTCTGGGCTGCACCCATCATCGCCCTAAATTTAGAGCAAGCCAGAGAGGAGTAAATTAGCCAAGTATCTTCCCAGAACCTGATTATAATCCCATTTCCAATTTTCCACTTAATCCCTTTCTTTAACAGGCCTTGTGTTCTGCAAATTCTCCTCTAGACAAGAGAGCCCTGGGGGTGAGGCTCCGAAAGACAATCAATCAAGGGCCTATCCTGGAGATATTTGGAATTCAGAATTCTACACCAATCCTTAGTGTTCCTTAACTGATTCCAACCAACCTTGGCCATCAGAGCCCTATTAGAGTTGACAATTGTCCTAATTCTAAGCCCACCACAATTTTTTGCCTGGCAGACCCTTTCCCATTTCACCAAAGCAAGTTTCTTCTTTTCCTCAGTTTTGGACCATAGGAAATTCCTTTGAATTCTTTCAAATTTATCAGCAATGTACTTAGGCATACTGAAAATGGATAGGAAGTAAGTGGGGGTACCTTGGAGAGCTGTAGTGAGAAGTTGGAGTTTTCCAGCATGGCTTAGCATAGAGCCCTTCCACCTAGCCAATTTCCTTTGAATCCTTTCCAGAATCGAGTTCCACAAATCTATGGGAACCTCCTTAACCATGAGGGGGAGCCCAACGAACTTCTTCCATAGAAACAGTCCTAAGGATTTTATCTATTGAGTAAGAGCACTAAAATCATTAAGAGGGGTTTCAGGATTCTCTTTAATCCCTTCTGTGTCAAAATCGATAGGTAACTTAGCTCCTTGATTAGCTAATAAAAGGAAATATCTTTCCTTGTTTCGTTCCAAAATTCTTCCCATAAGAGTATGGAATTGGGGATCCTATTATCTCTTCAGTATTTGAATTATGAAAGGGATTTTATTCCTTATCACTATTATCACCCATTTTTCTTAATGTACTTTCCCTTTCGTCTCCTTCTATGCGATTTTGAGATCTTGTGACAATAGGCATAAGCTTTTGCCAAATTTCTACTAACTTTGATCAAAAGAATGAAATAGTGCAATTTTGATGGGTATGAAAGTCATAATAGAATGAAGATTCTATGACTTATGAGATTTCTAATCTTTAGCTCATGATTCCCTAATTGAAAGGATTGATGATCTAATCCTAAATACGATTTTGCACTAAGATCAAAAATAAAGACGATTTTGCACTTTGTGAGGTTTGATCGTAGCTTTGTAAAAAATAAGGATTGTAATAAATGCCTAATGTTCCCGAGTTCTCTATTGCATAAATTGATTAGGATGAGTAGAGTACACAATTGCAGGTTGGGGTATGTAAGAGGAATGAATACACTGATATGATTATTCCATTGAGAAAGGGCTCTTCTTTGAAAGAAATCTCGTGAATATAATGGTTCTATAGCATAATCATTAGTGAATCCTCTAACAAAGTCGTGATATCGGTGAATAAAGGTTCTGTGTTCAAGCAAGACCTTTCGACTTTGGTATAAAAATATCCTCTTTTTCAATAACTTCTTATAACTGAGATATTTCTTTGGCTTCTTAATCTTCCTCTCTAGGGACTTCTTGGAAAAAGTTGCAAACTTCCAAACCCTGAGCATAGAAAAAGACTAGATTGAGATGACAGATTTCTGGCTGTCAAAAAATTAACTAGGTTTGGAACATAGATGTGCTAAAGTTTTCAGCAGATGCACCAAAAGATCCGACCTATGCACTAGACTTTTGCAGGTATGCTCTAAAATAGAGCACAAGTGCACTAAAACAAAGCATGGATGCATTGAAACAGAGCACAAATGCACTAAAACAGAGCATGAATGCGCCGAAACAGAGCACAGATGTGCTGAAACAAAGCACAGATTTGCCAAAATAGACCAGGGATGCACTAAATGATCCAATTATTTTTCTAAGATAGAAATGTTTTGATAGTTTGATGTTTTTGGATGATCTTTATCTGATTTAAATGTAAAAAAGAGGGCATACAATAGAAAATAGTTGTTTTGTAAATGCTAAAATCTAAACAAAGAGTGTATGTTCTTGATATTTTCACGGGTATTGAACAAGATAAGCACTTCAAATAGACTCACTCTTATTTTTCAAATAGGTCATCATAGGAACCACAAACCACAGCTTAAAATTGTGTCGACTCACACAGCCGTGTCACCCCCTAGAGGGCGCCTATGTTTTTGTCTTCTCCAAGTGCGTACTCTAGGTTAGATTTATCGATCCCTTGAACAAACAATCTATGGCAACTATATGGTGAGTATCTTGGGGGAAGATTCTTCCCTCCCCTTGCACTGTGATTGAAATGATGTTTGGACATTGACACGGTTGACTTTCTACACTAAGGTTCATAGTAAAGGTTTTCGTTCGGCATGGCAATAGATAAACTCCCTCATGAGACCTCCCAATCTTTAGAAAAAATATTTTTTGGATGGTTATCTTGCACACTTCCGTTGAATATGGGTTTCCCCAAAATTCACTTTTGACTAGAGTGGGTTGGAAAACCTGGCTTTGGTTGTTCTCACTTAGGTCGTTCCCGTAGGGTGAGTACTTTTTCCCACTACGGAAGGCCTTCTAAAGGATGTAATAAAGTATGAATTGCACAAAATGAAAAAGGTAAGTCTGGCATTCTAATCACCTAGTTAAGGGGAGAGCATATACCAATTAACCAACAATCACAACAAACAAATGGTTCAATTTTAAATCCAAATGACAATTTTCTATGCTAAGTGAAGATTTTGCTTCACAACAAACATTGGATTCATTTTAACCAAGCAAAAATGATGTTTGGTGACTATCCTAGGATTGATAAATTCCATATTTTAAATGTCTATCCTAGGATTGCTTCATTTTACTTTAAACTGAATTGAAAAATCTCTGTCTGCGAATGGCATCAGAATCAGGATTTAATTTTTACAATTTCTTGTATGCGCTAAAAGAACTGGTAAATGTGCTAAAACAGTTAACAAATGTGCTAAAGGAACCAACATGGATGCGCTAAAACAATTAGTAAATGCGTTAAATGAACTAGCAAATGTTCTAAAACAGGTCGTCCATGTGCTAAAACAGTCGTTGTATATGCTAAAACAGTCGTTGTATATGCTAAAACAGTCATCATATGCGCTAAACCGAGGATCGTATGCGCTAAAACACAACTCCAGTCTGTCACCTATCAGAAAAATTGCAATAAAAAAGATTAAAAATGAGGTGAGGCCCCACGGTGGGGGCCAAAAATGTGTTGTTAGAATATGTGTACTAATTAGAAAGTAAACTAACACACCAATGAAACATTAGATTGAAAGAAACTATTTAGAAAAGACAAATGCAAACTCTAAATGATAGCATCTCCATCAAATGCGTTATATTTTCCTTTATCTGCAAGGATTCGATTCAAGTTACTGGCTCTTAGTTGGCTTAGGCAGTAGCTTGTTAGAATGACAACTTAGGAGAACAAGATTGATGCAAAATGTATGTCCATTGCTAATGATTTAAACTATTCTTATGAACTTAAAATGCTATGATATGAAATTGCTAAAATGCTGATTCAAATGCAACTATAGTAATTGCGCATAAAATCTAGGATGAAATCTACTCATGAAAAGGTGGTATTTATAGATTTTCGGAAGGCAAGAATCTAGTTGGAAAAGATCAATGGTTGAGTTCAAACTTGTCAAGATGAACAGTGTGAAATTTTGGAAGTTGAGAGAAAGATGGAAGGTTGAGAGAAAGATGGAGAATGTTTTCAACCCACGAAACTATCTTCATTCAAAAATGGAGACAAACATGCTCTTTTTCTTTTCATTTATTGAAAAGTTAGTTGAAGTTTGAAGATAATTCCCCATTAAATAAATGAATTTATTTAATTATATCTGACATGTATTTTGGAAACTTCCATAATTTAATAAATATTTATCTAATTATGTGAGAGGTGAAAAAGTTATGTAATTAAATATTTACAATATTTAATTATTTGAGGTGTTGGATGAATTAGAAGAATATTCCATAATTCGAATTTAAACATTCAAACTTTAGAAATAAAATGATAATTAAGAAAATAAGTTTATGAAATTTATTTAATTTAATTAAGAGGAAAATAGCAATAATTAAATAAAATTATTTATTTAATTTAAACTAGAAGAATTAGAAAAATGAACGATATAAATAAATAATTAAATTTATTTACATGTAGATGACTTTAGAATATTAATTAAATAATTCATATTTAATTAATTAGTAGGTTTGATTAATCGTGACCATTTTTAGATGTATACAATGTTTAAAGAATGGACTATATTTTATTTTAGTTTGTTCATTAGAGATTGAGTTGTTACAATAAGGATTGATAAGTAGTATAATAGCTTCATATTTTGTTGGTTTCTTACTATAAAGTAGTGAGGTTACAATATACCAAAGGATCTGTATATTGTAGGAGTTTAATTTATTTCTTGACTTTGTTATGGATAAGAGATTGGTCAAAATGATTCATAGAGCTAAAGGTTAAGGAAAAATCATATTATAAATAAAATTAAAATCTTAATTTTATTTTAATTTACTTTTTATGCTCAAATCCACAGTAATAAAGCAATAAAAAGCATATAGTGTGTTTTTAAGATGATTTAGCTAGTCATGCTTATCTTCTATAATATTAGTGTGAATAATATTTTCAATGAATCACTACAAAGAACTACTATATGTTGAATGATGTTATAGGGGAACCCACCTTGGGTTTGCAGAGCCTAAAGTGTAGAGGAGAAAAACATAAAATCAATCTTTTGTTCATTGCCCATTGACCTAGGATTTTTTATCATAATATCTAGCTAACCTTTAGGAAAAATTAGACAATCAATCGGAAAAACCAACAAATTGGAACATCTATCAAGGGAACACTAAGAATTTTCTATCTAGTAGTTAGTATCCTTTGGTTCTGAGTCTAAAAGTTTCATTTAAAAATTGTCTATTGAAAGGTTTTAGAAAGTTTTCAAGATTGGAGTCTTATTAAAATACTTGAAGATATTATTCCCATTAATTTGGGTGGAAAATATGATACTTCGTTACACATCAAAATTTTCAGTTGAAAAGTAAAAGGAAGTAAATATAAGGAGGATATCATCATGGATAATAGATCTCTATTCAAAGATAACTCTACAAGAAGACTTGTAAGTCAGATCCTACTTTTAATAAGCACTCTAGTTATGTACATAGTGATTATAGTTCTAATAATTTTCAAAATAGATACATGCCTCTAAATAAGGAAAGTACATTGAATACACCATTATTGGGAGGAGATCTCACAAACTCTCAGATAATGGCTAAGAAAATGAGAAATCTAGCACAGGCTCAGAGAGGGAGTGATATTGGACATGATATTTTAGAGTAGAACCCTCCTCTTGGAAACTCTGTGGTGCAACAACTTTATATTAATCCTGCAACCTAGATAGTAGCTTGTTTCTCTTATGAAAATTATGTTACCACTAGTGAGATTCAATTTACAACTAGTATGCCCCAGGATATACCAAATAATGCCCCTCTAATTGCTTCATAGGCCCTTATTCCTAAAAATATAACACAAATAAAGGAAGAACTATTGAAGGAAATGAATAACCTATAGCTTGATATTAATAGATCAGAGCAAGAAAGGATTAGAGAAGCTATAAAAAATATATTATATGAAGAAACAACTTGAAAGAATGAAAGCGACCCATCATGCTGGTGGCACTAATGGGCCAACACCTCAAAACCAAGCTAGAAGTAGTAGTTAGGTAAGTGTTCCTTTGAACACTTCTCATGTTAATACCTAGAGTAACCCTCAGCCTAATTTTACCTCACAAATGATACCTAACACAATTGCTATGGAAAATGGTTTTTAAGGAAATGCAAACTAGGCTTCTACCTCACAAAATAATCTTGCTACAAAAGATCATACCTATAAATTTTGATTTTTCACTAGGTCCTCAAATAAATCCTGCTCATACCCATTATCAACAATAAGGTCCTAGTCTAGGAGGAGTATCCCATCAACAAAGTATGAGACAAAACCTATGGTCTAGAGGTTGCGTACCGAATAATCAGGGTCATAGAAAAATGGGTTCTCATTTTTAATATAGTGCCCCACCAAATACAGGGGGTGAATATATTCCAATAGCCCAACATCAATATATACAACACAAAACTCCTATAAATTATGGTAGTCAAAAAAATCTAGGAATGAGAAATCCTCCAAGAAGATAGCCTCTACAAATGGAAAAATATAGGAAACTTGATTTTGGTGGTATTCCCTAGATATCCTAACTTAGTTCCTAATGAGGTAAGATCATACCTTTCTAGATTTTCTGGAAATGATGTAGTGATAGGTGAAGAACAACTTATTACCTTTTTTAATCTTTTGGATGAATTTGAGGTGGAACATGAAGATGTTTTAATAAAATTATTTACGCAATCTCTAAATGGTGGAGCTAGAGATTCATATAGAAACTTGTCAGATGTAAGCATTGAATCATGGGATGAATTCAAAAGAGTATTCAAAGAGAAGTATGGAACTAAGATTGACCCTAGATTTGTGATAAATGAGTTCACAAGAATAGGTAAGGGATTCACTGAATCAATTTTAGAGTTCAATACAAGGTTTAATAGGGATTTTAATAAAATCCCACCATATAGGAGGCCCAATGAATCAAAGTGCCTTATTTTGTAGTGAAATGCATATGACCCAAATATGGGTTATTAATTAAGGGATAAGAGCCCTCAATCCTTAAGGGATGTATTTAGGATTGCAAATCATATTGAAAATAATAGAAAGGCTTTAGGAAAGGTATACAAAAGGGATGGTGTTAAAATATTGCAAAAACCTAAAGAACATCAAAGCAAGGTTGTATCCGCTAAGAATAAACTTGACAAGGTGATGAGTACTTTGAATGACCTTAGTTATAAGGTAGAAATGAATGATAAGGTTTTACCTCATGATAGGATCAATTATGAGAGGTAGGAGAAAATTCTTAAACTCTTAGATCAACCTTATAACACAAATTGGCATAATGGTGGGCTTGTTCAAAATAATAAAAGAATTATGCCAAAAAAGGAGACCTCTGATCCATTAAAGAGGAACAATAGAAAATTTTGAGAAGAAACCTCTTGGTGTGATCTTTGCTAGTTACCACACTCTCCTTAGCAATGCAGGGTTGCTAAGTCCTTGGAAGAAGGTCATGTCTCATGTGATGACTATGGTAATTCACAAAGTGAAGAACAAGATATAAATATGTTGTCTACTAGAATGAATCCAGTAATTTATGATTACTCTTCATATGAAATTTTTTCAAAATTAGATGTTTATAATAAAAGGTATCAGAGTTATGCTTATCATCAGCAAGAACTTTCCAATGATGAGAAGTAACATCTTGATGATATACACAATATAGATTCTAAACCTAAAATTAGATTGAGAAGACCTTTAGGGAGGAAATCAGAGTATTGATTGTTCTAATTGTTATCCAGGTTAAGAGTAATATTATATTATGAGGAATAGAATAGTGAATTTAATGATCAAGGGAAGGTAGGCAATCTTTTTATAAAAGAAATCAAAGATTGTATAAGAAAAACATATCCTATCATATAGTAGGAGAATAAAGGAAAAAATAGTGAGGATCTTGGAAATAGAATTGATCCTTCTAATGCCAAGGATAAATGTAACAGGGAGATAACATAATCTATAAAAAATTGTTTACCAATGATTAACATAAATATCTATTAGGAAAAGAATCAAAGAAAGTAAATGATCAAATTATACCAACTGATTAGCCTAGTTGTATAAAAAAATATATTCTAGTCAATTGATATGACAACTTCTATCCCAAATCAAAGTATCAGTTTCTTTATTGGAAATGATGAGGATAAAATAACACAAGGACAAGGCAATTTCTCTCATTAATGGAGCAGTTGTAGCTTATGATGCAAAAAGTGAAGTTACCTCACTATATAAGGGTAAAGAAAAGTTAAAAATAATTGAACCTTGAAGGGATTAGCAATGAAATACCAAAAATGTTTCTATGTGACCTTACATGTTAACAAAAAATTGATAAGAAACTACATGATTGATTTGGGAGAATCCACAAATGTTATGCCCCTAGAAATAATGAGGGAACTTGGATTAAAAGTAAACCAAGAATTTGGGAAATGATTTGCAATGGAATCAAGAGAAGTCCCTATAATTTGAATCATGAAGGATGAACATTTCAAATTAGCATCATTCCTTGAGAAGGATTAAAAAATGAATGTAACTATTATTGAAATTCCACCTCAATATGGAATGCTTTTATCAAGAAAGTGGCCAACAACCATTGGGGGAAGTATGAAATTAGACCTCTCATATGTCATGATCCTTGTTAAAGGTAGAGATGTAAAATTAGTCAAGGAGAAGAGATCCCCTAATCTTAATGGATATGTACACCCAATAGAACATGTATATTTTATTGATATAGATATGGATAGTTTCAAGTCTATAGAGTCACAATTAACAATATGAGAAGATGCAATAATAACTAAATAAATAAAAAAGCCAGTTGTTGTATTTTGATGGATCTTATTCAAAATAAGGTTTAGGTGCAAGGATGATTCTCATATCACCAAAAGGTAAGTCCTAAAAATACTCATTCTCATTGAAATTTGAGTATACAAATAATGCTACTGAGTATGAGGCCTTAATATGAGGACCAAAGGTTTCTATTAAACACAGTATCAAGAAGATTAGGGTTTTAGGGGAATTTGAGTTAGTTGTATCCTATATTAGAGCTAAATATGTGTCTAATAATAAAATGTTGAAATAGTACAAAGTTGTTGTATGGGATACCATTGAAATTCTTGAAGCATTTTCAATTGATTGGGTAGAAAGATAAAAGAATGCTATGGTAGACCTACTTGCCAACATTGCCTTGAGACCTAATGATATAATTTTTTTTGGAATATCAAAAGTTGAGTTTCAAGTAAGGCCTTCTATCCTAGACAATACTCAAAACTAGAAAGTATTCAATAATGATTAAAATTTAGTGAAATTTCTACATTGTACAGATGAATAACACAACTAGGAAATTGATTTCCAATATTTTGTAGAGAAAATTGATAGGAAGGACACCATTTTTGGATATGAGGTGATTCAAGTCAAGACCAATAAAATTACAAAATCATTGGTAGTCCTAGAAAGAGTTTTTGATAACTCTCACAAGTGTAATTTATTAAGAAAAAATTTACACATGAGCAAGATATGGAGGAAATCAATTTGGGGACTAAGTATGCACCCACAAATCTTTACTTTGGTAAAAGATTAAATTCCAAAATTTTAGAATGATTCTAATTTCCTTGTACTATAAAATATAAGCATGTATTTGCTTGATCATATGATGACCTAAATTCTTATACAAAAGATCTATTTCAACATGAAATCCCCTTGAAACTAGATGCTAATCCTTTTAGATAGAAGCAAAGGTAAATAAACCCCACTATCACCCAAAATTAAACAAGGACTAATGAAGTTAAGGGATGGTGGAATCATAAAACCTATAATACATTCCACTTGGATTTCAAATTTGGTGCAAGTTGAACCACCAAAAACATATACTAACAAGGGAAAGAGGATTACCTTACTAGGCTCTTAGGGTTTTTCACCCTAAGAGCACTTGATTTAGGAATGGCACTCTTTCCACTTTGGTGATATGTTCTTAGTGATTGCTTTAAAAGAGTAGGATGGGTTAATGAAGGTTGTGATATGTGTGCGTTGTGTGGCTAAGTGCTGGAAATGAAATGATACTAAACTAATCTATGAAGTGTAAACAAAGCAATGTAAACTAAATGTAAACTATCTAAACTATCTACCCTAAATACATGTAAATAGAAAATAAAATGGAAGGTTGGGATCTTGTACACCTAGAAGTGAGATATTACAGATGAATGGTCTTGAAATATTCTAGAAAATGCCTGAAATCAGAAAAGGGACACTTCCACCAAGTTGGGCGACCTAGTCCTCCTATCAGGAAACTTTGTCAAACTGGGTTTTTGCCAAATGGGTATCCAAAAATGTAAAAATCCTTGAAAAAAAGCTCAGAGGGACTAGGTCGCCATTATGGGTGACCTATTCCTCTTTTGATTTTTGGGAATATGAAAGTGGAGAATAGAGCTTTTGGTCTACACTCCAGATCCCTAGAGGTGTCTGGTTCAGATTCTTCAGAAAATGGGTTGAAAGGGGTCTCCAAGCTCCAAATAGGGATTTGTTGAATTGAATTCCATTGATGAGTTGAAATTACCTTCTAATCACCTTTCTCCTTGACAAACCTGCATACAAAAACACCTACAAACACACATACAAAGAGGAGACAAAGATTAGGGTTAGAGAATAGGGGTTTTCCTTAGTCAAACCACTTTGATGATAATCAAATCCAAATGAAATAATATGAAAGGAATGGATGGTTGAATGATAAAATAATTTAAACACTTACCAAATCCTTTGTTGAAGATGTCTACAACATGCATCAATCAACTCCAATGGAGGTTGGCATGTGAAACCCTAATGCTTGTTTGCTTGGTTTGGAAGACTTGAGAGCTAGAGTGTTTGTGAAGAGAGATGTAAAAGTGAGCTAAGAAGAGAACCACAATGAGGATGAAAAACCTTATTTGTACATGCTAAACCCTATTCTTCTCGAAAATGACTTACGATAGGCCAACCTTAGGGTTTTGGGAGAAAATTCCTGCAAGTTTTATGTTCTAATTTTGAAATTTATGCCTAAAAGGACTCGATCGCCCAAAGTAACGACCTAGTCCACTTGGGAAAATCCAAGTGGTCAAGAAAAAAATAGTGATTAATGAGGTTAATCAGCCTTGCCCCCTGAAACCAACTTTAATTAGGCCAAAAAGTACATTAAGGGGACAAACTTAGCATTGAAAATGGTTAATTAGTGGATGATAAGCCTAGATAAGTGTGAAAATGCATCACAACACTTTACAAGACTTTTTCATAAGGCTTAGAAAGGTGTAAGAGGGTGTTGTTTATGTGAATTATGTTGAAAGGGTCATAGAAAAGTGAGGAAATGTGTTACAACACTTCACAACACCTTAGTAAAACACCCTTAGGTTATTGTTGAATTGCAAGATTTCAAGGCTAAATCAAGGGAAACCAAGCCAAAATCCAAGGGAAAATGCCAAAATGAGTGAAAAAGTGCCAAGGTATACACTTTTTGGTGACACATTTAGCCCCCACTTTAGTGAGCATATGAAAATATTTCAAACTCACACTAAAGTAGTTGAATTATGTGTCGAGCAGGATCTAATGTACTCATGTTAGTAAGGTGGGATGACTCATGATCGAGAGGGATGATCAATCCCATATGATCAAGATCCCAAGGCAAACCAATCATAGGTACAAAATATCACACAAGGAGTGATGTGAAAGGGTGAAGAGAGAAAATTTGGATCAAGATTCGATTGTTTGTCCATCTAGTTGTGGATCAAATGTAGGTTGTTTATCTGAAAGGAAAGGATGTACTCACTCTAGGCCAACGAGACTTTCGGTTGTCTATTAGTTAAGAATACCAAAAGGTGGTGAGATACATACACACGGTTGGTATGCACCCACACACAAAAAGGTGGCTATGGGGAAAGTCATGCCGCTAGTTGGGCTTCCCGCTCAACCATAGCAAAGTTATAGCTCCTGATAACTTTGATAAGGTTCCACAAAAGATAGGGGTATGGTTCATGAGACAAGCAAAACCTTGGATGCTTAGAACCCATATACAAGTTCAAGATGGTGCCACAGGCATGCAAGTTGTGTTTTGCAAGGTGGCCATGTATACAAGGTGAAAAAGTGCAACATGCAAAATGCAAAAAGGTATAATGCAAAAGGGATGTTCAAAGTAGTCTTGTTTCATTCATGCGAGGTATTTTACTTAGGGAACATTGTGTGTAATGTCTCCAAGAGAGGACCAATCGAAGAATAGAAAATTTATAACTTAGGGGATGCAGTGTGTCGCATTAGACCACTAAGAGGAATGTAATATTCTAGGATAGGTCATTTTCATGAAGGATATTACACCCAATATCATCCACCAAGTGAGAGACTCATCATATGAAGTGGAAAGGCTACACTAGGAACCAAGGACAAAGGGAAAATGCAAAAAGAAATAGTGCTAGGGTATGCCCCCACTTTAAAGGAGTTTCTACACACCGTTTTGTAAGCAATTGCTTTAAAGTAGAGAAAGGAAAAAAAAGGAAAAAAGGAAAGGAAAGGGACATGAGAGCCTATTTGGAAAGATCTATGCCAAATGATATGTTTCCAAGAAAGGTTGCATCATGGAAAGGATAGTATGTTACATGCGAGTTAACCTTAAGACATGTCATCCACATCTCAAGCTTGCTCTTGTATGTTCATGAGATGTTAACATCTAGTCAAAAGATGTAACAATAAGTGACATATTAGGACAAGGCTAAAAAACCTCTTTCCCCCACTTAGTGCAAGGAAAAGGTGGGCCAAAATGATGAAGGTATGGATTAGGGAGAGGAATTAGGTGCCCCCATAGGAGGGAGAGCACCAAGCTACATGAGATGGTTGAAGTTTATGCTGTGAAGGAAAGGGAGAGGAGGGAGGTAACCCTAAATATCCCTTGAAAGAGTATGATATGTTAGGTGGCATTATGTGTTCATTGCATCCATGTGTAGGAAGGAGATGGTGGTCGATACCATAACAGTCTTCCAAGTTAGATGGAGGGGTTGTGTTATTTGGAGAAGGATTGGTTGTTGTATAAGAACATAAATCCTTTTGAGTGTTATGAATGGGCCCTCCATGAGGGATGGGAGTTAAATAGCCCCGATCACCACCATGTAATAAGAGAAAAACTCTTAATTCCAAACAATCTACAATGCCTTAAGAAAATTCATTACCATTCCATAAAATATCTTAACTCCATTCAAATAAATTTTTTTAATCCAAAGGATTCCAAATATTGACTTAAAGTCTACAATAAGATTCATAATACTTCCAATTGATTTCAAAAATGTGTCATCTTACACGACATTTATAATACAAAAAATTGTAAAAGAAATTTACAATTCAAGACTTAGGCATTCTGTCACCTTAATTTCTACAATGATCATATAAGAATGAAATTTAATAGATATATGAAGAAATATTTGTTTGATCTTCAATCTAAATTGCTTATCTTCAAACATGAAGATGAGAACAAGGCTCAGACACTTTTTCCGCCCAACCTCGAAGCTTACGCTTCCCCAGAATTCCTTAATCATTCAAAGAATACCCGACCCTGCACGAATCGCTTAGCAAAAAGAAGTCGACAAGAAAGATGGAATCTGATGCATGCCTAGTATAACTAGTAAATCCACAAGCATTTTCATTTCTCTAATTCCTTTAAGAAAAATCAAGATTGATACTAGGATATGGTAGAGAGTTATATATATCCCATCTATTTCAATGGTCCTTAAGTTACTTGGCCAGGTAAAATGTCATGCACGACAAAATAATAGTAGTTTTGGAAAAGAAAAACTACGCTCTCTAAAAACCCATATTTGGCACCTATCCTGAAAGGTAACTTTCCAGACACATGTCAAGCACATTCAATTATCAAGCATGCATGGTTCCATTCAAAATTAAGATTATCTTTCCCAACAACATAAACTGCACTTTTATTTTCAAGCAAACATGGTTTTAATACAATAATCTCACAGATTTAAATCGTAAATAACATTATGTTCATATTCAAAATAAATAAAAGAAGGTGTAACACACGTATGTAACTAAGTACATATAAAACAAAAATAAATGTGCACACATTCTTTCGGTTGATTTACCCATAAAATTGAACTACACTTCAATATAACCCACTTCTAATTCATTTCATTTTGAAGTAATTTTATTTTACTTTCTTTTCTTTTCTATTTATCATATTTCCCTAAAATATTATCTTTTCAAAAACGTAAACACCTCACATTTACTTCTATTTTCTAGGCAATTTAGTATTGTTCCTAGAGAATTACAAATTTCCACTCTTACTTTTCAAGCATATATAAATACACAAAAATTATTTTATCTTATCATTCTCGAAAACATTCAAAAAATTTATTTAAACCAAAAACATTCAACCATATAAATCTGTAAAAATTTCCCTATCTTTTCTGTTCCCTTTTTCTTAAAATTTTATCTCTCTAACTGGCATAGTTTAACACAGTTTAGATTTTTCTAAAGCATTTCTAAATCTAAATATAATATAATTTTTTTCTGTAAGAATCTTATATTTTATTGGAATAGATCTAAAATCTACAATTTACTATGTAGATCTTCTCCATATATCAAATAAGATTTTTCTAAGCAATGAATTCTACTATCTCTAATTTTGCAATATGTGTTCAATAATTTTCTGTTGAAGTCTATTCTTTATCTCCATAAAAATTACAGCCAGGTATATGAACTTTTAGAATTGTATACATTTAGTAAATATATTTTTATTTTCTAAGTATACGAATAGAATTTAAATATTTAAACTTAGATATTAAATTTACTGTGAATTTGGGAAAATAATAAGTTTTCATGGAATCTACCTGTCAACCTCCTATAGCCATGTGTCTCCTAAGTCTTGCAATGAGTTTTTGTTTATGTTACCTCCTGTGAGTATATCACTTATACTAAGCTCTCTATGCTTAGACTAACATTCTCCCTCTGTAATGTCGATCTTTGTCAAATTTTCCTGTTGCGCCTAATAAACCTCTATTGCACATCCTGTGGTCTTCTTCATTTTTGTGCTTGAGCGCCCCCTCCTTCCTGTGCCTATGCATGTATCACATGCAGCATAATTTCTTTGGTCTCTCCTCTTCCCCTCTTCTTGTTGCGCGTCCTTCTTACTTCCTTACTCCTATATGATGGAGAGTAGATTTTTGTTTTTCTATCCCTTTCTTCTAGCCGCGTCTCCTCTCTTCTGGCCATGTCTTCCTCCTCTACTTCCACATGCGCATGAGTTATGTAGCTTTTTTTTTTAATCCTAAATTCTCTCCCTAACTCATAGTTTACTGCTATTTTTCTCTCTATACCCTACTTCACTTTTCTTCTCCTTTTTAGAAAACTCATCCCTCTATCATGTGTGTGGTGAGGTTTTCAAGGAAGAGTCGATCCACCATTTACACCATGATTCCTAGTAGAGGAAACCATAACCCAAAGTTTTCTCCTTGATTGCATGTGAAATTTGATTGAGAGGAAATCGTTTACCCATTGTTTACTATTGTTTTCATTTCAATTCAATTTTAAAACATATTGCATTTTATTATTTTCATTGAATAACTAAATTTAATATATATTTATTTATTTAACATATATTTCTAGTTTCATTTAAATCAGTTTTTCCACATAATAGCATAATATACTCAAATTTAGAAACTCTACGTAAATAATCAATCTTTCCGTTTCAAAGCAAACATATTCCTTTTCACATATATTTGAACAATCATATAAAATTATTAAAAATTTCCAACCATAATCATCACAAAAATATATTATAATAACTAAGTGGTGTGTGAGATTCCATCATCCTTATTAACGTCTAATGGCTGAAATGACTCTACTTGATCAATGTTCTCACCTTCATTCTCATTCACCTGCCCCTGCGTTCACTTGCACTCAAATTTTCATCAGTAATGACAATCCACGAATTTTAAAATAATGAATTTCAAATAATTTCATTTGCATTTAATTTCAATTTCAATTTCAATTTAAATAATCATCTAACATAAACATTGAAAATCTCATGATTTAATATTTGCAATTTAATAAATGATTAAATCAGTACGTGACATCCTTCCCCTCTTGGAAGAGACATCGTCTCAATGTATTATTAATCAATCAATAAGCATAGTATCTCAATTAGTAAAACATAGTATCTCAATCATAATTTAATAATAACTAACATCATAGTTCTCAAAACACAAGCATAAGAAATTTATAGTAGCATCCATGCTATCCAAGTTCACAACATGTGAATCAAAAACCAGAGTATCAAGTATCTCATGCATTAAGAAAATACTACTATAAGAAAGCAAATGAGGAAAATGACGGTCAATTGTCTCAGAATCCTCCCATGTAGCACTATCCTCAGTATATTGGTCCCATTGGACCTTGTATTGAGTACTATTCATGTTATGCAACTTAATGCTACGTCTGTCTAGGATTCGGATGGGCTCCACTAGCACCACCCTTGGATCCTATACCTATAATGAATGCCAATCAAGTATATGAGATGCATCAGGATGGTATGGTTTCAATAAAGAAACATGGAATACATTATGGAGTTGAGCTAGAGCAGGTGGTAACGCTAGTCTATAAGCAATCGGGTTAATGACTTCTAGTACATCAAAGGGTCCCACAAATCTCGGAGCCAAATTTGATGACTTCCCAAATGAGACAGAGCTCTTATGAGGCTTAACCCTCAAAAAGACTTTATCTCCTGCAGCAAACTGTCTGAAAGTCCTATTTCTATTAGCATAGCTCTTTTTTATATCAGTTTCCTCCTTCAATCTAATCTTGATCAACTTCATTTTCTCATTCATTTACTTGAGCATATCTGGACCAATGATGATCCTATCCTCCATCCTATCCCAGCTAATGGGTGTGCGACACTTTCATCCATAAAGTGATTCAAAAGGTGTCATACCCAACGATGCATGGAATGAGTTGTTATAAGAAAAATCAACCAATGGAAAATATTCCTCCCACTTGTATTGCTGATCCATGCAATACATCCTTTGTAGATCCTCAACAACTTGATTGACCCTTTCTATTTGACTATCAATTTGTGGGTGTTATGCAGAACTAAAATTCAATTTAGTTCCTAAATCTGCATTCAGTGTTGTCCAAAACCTTGATGTCATCCTCGTATCCCTATCTGATATAATGGTCTCTGGTACACCATGCAATCAAAATATCTCTTGCATAAATTTCTTTCAGATTCCCAGGTATGAAATGTGCAACCTTCGTTAGCTTATCAACGACTACTAAGATGGTATCATGCCTATTCCTGATCAAAGGTAATCCTTGGATAAAATCCATATTGATTACTTGCCACTTATACTCAGGTATATCATGGGGATACAAAAGTCCTACTGGATGCACATGCTCAGCCTTGACTCATTGGCATTCCAAACATCTTGCCACATAATCCATAACATCTTTCTTGAGCTTAGGCCAAAAATACAAATTCTTCAACTCTACTACCATCTTTGTAACTCCTGGATGCCTTGAGCAAGGTGGATCATTTACTTCCTCTAGAATCAACCTCCTCAAGTCTCCACCCTTAGGGATATACATCCTTCCCTGATATCTCAAAATACAATCATACTCCATCACATATCCATCAAATCTATGATCTAAAGGATCTTCCTCTAAGGCTTGCTTGACCCTCTCATAATGCTCATCTGCTGGAAGATGATGCAACACCTATTGTCTCAAATTTGACCTTGTGGTTAGCATAGCAGAGAGATGTCTTCTCCTGCTAAGAGCATCTACAACTCTATTTTTGTTTCCCTTGATATACTCAATACCAAAATCATACTCACTTAGGAATTCAACCCACCTTCTCTATCTCGCATTGAGGTTAGGTTGTGTAAAGATGTACTTAAGTCCTAAATGACCTGTCTTTAGTTCAAATGGTTTCCCTAGGAGGTAATGTATCCACATCTGTAATGCATGAATAATAACTGAAAGCTCAAGATCATGTGGCACATAATTCAGTTCATATTGTTTTAGTTTTTTGGACTCATATGCAACTACTTTCCCTTCCTGCATCAACACAGCTCCTACACCTTCACCTAAAGCATCTATAATCACTATGAAGTGCCCATTAGGATCTGGTATAGTCAGAATTGGTGCCGATGTCATCTTCTATTTTAGAAATTGAAATGCCTCCTCGCACTTCTCGGTCCACTGAAATTTCCTTCCCTTCTTGTAAAGAGAAGTAATAGGCACTGCTATCCTGGAAAATCCTTTCACATATTTCCTATAATACCCTGCAAACCCCATGAAACTACAAACCTCAGTAACACTCTGTGGTGTTGGCCATCCCACTATTGATTCTATCTTCATAGGATCAACTGAGATTCCCTCAGTAGATATGACATGGCCCAAGTAGTGAACCTTCTTCCTAAAGAAAGTACACTTTGAAAACTTACCCAAAAGCTTTCGATCTCTTAGTCATTGCAAGACTATCCTCAAGTGCTTCTCATGCTCCTCTTCCATCTTGGAGTAAATCAAAATATCATCTATGAATATAAGCACAAAATCATCTAAACAATCTCTAAAGATGTTGTTCATAAGATTGATGAATTCCACTGGGGAATTTATTAGACCAAAAGGTACCACTATGAACTCGTAATGTCCATATCGATTTCAAAAGGTTGTCTTTGGAATATCCTCCTAAATCCTTAGCTGGTGGTAACCTAATCTAAGATCAATCTTAGAAAAAATTGTGGCCCCTTTCATCTGATCAAATAGCTCATCTATCCTAGGTAAAGGACACCTATTCTTATTGGTAACCTTGTTCAACATTCTATAATCAATACACAATCTCAAGGTCCCATCCTTCTTCTTCATGAAGATTACTGGTGCACCCCATGGAGATACACCTAGTCTAATAAATCCGTACTTCAATAACACCTGCAATTGAACCTTCATCTCATATAGCTCTGTAGTAGTCATTTTGTATGGAGCCTTGGATTGAGATTCAGTTCTATGTTAAAGTTCAATCGAGAAATTAAATTCTCTCTTTGGTGGTAACTCAGTAAGCTCTTCAGGAAAGATATCCAAGAAATCCTTGAGAACTGCATAGTCCTCTGGACTTTGCTGGACACTATCCAATTCACTCACCAATATAGAAAATATGGAACACCCTTTCCTATGTGCTTTCTTTAGCTGCATGGATGAGATATGTCTCAACTCAAGAGGCTCTTGAGATCCAAAAATATCAACTGGATGTCCAAAATCATCAAGACAAATCACAATCTTATCCTCATAGCTCACTATAGATTTGTTCTTAGTTAACCAATTGATCCCTAGGATCACATCATATGACCCCAATAGTGCTACATATAGGTTAACTTGGGTTTGGAAATCATGTAGCTCTAAATCGCTGCAAGATAGACATGAATCTACCATCTTCTCTGCTCGGTTTCCGTATTGAACCATCCATACATGTGACATATAACCAGG
>CM021101.1:813537104-813581623 GCA_007115665.2 Sequoiadendron giganteum | reverse complement strand
CATGGGTGTTCATTTATTGTTGGGTGTGGCTCAAGGGCTTGTTCCTTAACTTCATGTGATCTCAGGTTGATTTGACAACCTTCCTTGTTGCATTCATGACTTAACAAAGAGTTATTGCTATCTGTCAAGGCCAATTTGGTTGGTGGCCGAGCTGTTCGTAACCCTAGCTCTGTTTCACATGGGTAGTTTTCTATAAGTATGGAATTTTGCCTCTTTTGCAAGGGTTGGTTAGTTGGGCTCTTTCCCACTAGTCGATCAATTAGACTAATTTAGAATATTTGTAATCAGTAGAGTAGCATGTTAGCAGATTAGAAGTATCTTTCATATTTCAAGCAAATGTTGTAATAGATCAGAAATGTTGTGAACATGATGATTTAATACGAAGGGAAAACATTGTGTTATGACTGGTGCCTCCTTTGCATTGAGTAGTCTTGCATGTTTCTTGTTCTATCTTTCAAACTACTTAGAAATGTTTGGATGTAGATTAAATTACGTTTGTAGTAGTTGATGATCTAATATCTGAAGTGTTGTAGCGATCCCTGGTTCATATCTTGGGCAGTTTCTTGACTATGGAAATGTTGTACAAGGTCAACCTGTACCTCCTATTCATGTGCTTAGTTTGACTATAGATACCCATTCAGTCCTTCGATGAGTGCCTACAGCCTAAAAATATTTAACACTTTAGAAGATTGCATTGTTATCTACAAGATCACAGGTATAACATGGGTCGACCAGAAACTAGTTTAAGAGATTGGTCCATTCTAGGTATTTCATCATTTCTATGGTTAATCTTAGAAGTAGTGATGACATTAGAACTCTTGAAACCCTTATCTTTTGCTGTTTCTTCTATTAGATGGTTAGAATTCAAAATTTGAGCATCACAATATCTTAAAATCTGAAGGAGTTTAGAGCTTCCAACTTTGCACGTAAGACCCCTTGTGATTACCAACATATTCACATTTATCACTGAGTTTTCTCTACTGTATTGTCATGACCTGACACCCAAGAGACCTTGGGGTTATCTCTTTGTTCATATAGATCAAACTATCAAGAGAGATAGGATATTTTTATCTTGTCTGAGTTGTTGATGTGCAGAAACACCAAACAATAGGATTGGTGCTAGAAGGAGGGCCCCGAACAAACAAGCTAGAGCATTTTTCTAATGCCGTTTCTCCTAAGAGGCTCAAAAGGAGAACTAGATCCATAACAAGAGAAGAGGAAGAGTTCCAAGAACTGCCACTGCCAACCAGGTCAAGAAGGACCAGAAACAGGGAGGAATCATCATCTAATCCAACATTTATGTCATCTTCACCACCACCCACTCCATCCTCATCTGATTCTAAGACTGGTTCCACTCCACAACTCCATTCTGTCATTCATCAACCATTACCACCTCCACCAATGGATTTCTTGGCAAAAAATCAGTCACCCATGACCTTCAACAACTACAATGTCATTCCCAAGAACCCTGAGCACTTCTGCTCTAAGTTTCATATGAATGACCCAAATAGGACAACATAAGAACATATTAGGATCTTTCAGACCTATCTAAGGGATAGAGGGATTAACCATGAAGATATTGCATGTAGAATATTCCCCTATTTTCTAGGAGAAGAGGCCTTTTATTGCTATAACCATTTACCTGCTGCTTCATCCATAACTGGGCTGAGCTTGAGGCTGCATTCTTGCTAAAATTAAAAATTCCCATTAGTGCCAATGAGAAATATATATGCAATTTACTTGAGTTAAGAGAGAAATCCACAAGCCTATAGGGTCATTCAACAATAGGTTCCATTGAGCATCCACCTAACTACAAGCACCTTATGTTGGAAATGAGGCCACTTCCCTAGAGGTCTATTTTGAAGCCCTTGATAGTCTCACCTCCACCTTCCTCAAGTGGAGAAATAACCCTCCCACTACCTTGCTCGCTGCATATACCGGGGCTGGTAAAGTCAACACCAATTTGAGACAACACTTGTTAGGACCTTTTCCATCTCTAGGACCTGCTGCTCACCCGAGGTAGGTCCAATCTCTCAACCAAACTCTGACTAATCACATGTCTATCATCAATCTTGTTCCATAGTTGCCTCTGGTCCCTCACCCGAGTCATCCAATAACCCAAGTTCAACCAATGCCTAGTTATCCCCAGCAAATTTCTAACCATCCCCTCCACAAGCTAATTTCCCCACATATTTGCAAAACTCAGAAGTTTTGAATTAGTCTATTGGTTCTAGAGGAGTGTTCAAGTATTCCCCGAACACCATGAATCCATTCGCTTACAACAATCCAGATAAAGAAAGGCTAGATGAGCTAACCAAACAAGTAAAGAAGCTGAACATGGAGGTAACCTACTTGAGGAGCCAGAACAGTCAACTCCAAGCTAATCAGAAGAGCATGCAATCAAATTATAACAGAGGGCAACACTATGACAAAAATCAAAACTTTGAAGGAGGACAAGGTTTTGGTCAGAACTTTGATAGAAATCAGTAGGGTGGACAAGGATTTGAAAGAAGACAACTACCTAGGAAAAATAGGCCACGGAACACTGGGCCTAACAATGGGGGAGTCTCCACTCCACTAGATCAACCTTCCAATCCAGAGAAACCTCTAGGTGGTGTGTACTTGGCAGAAGTTGATTTATTTGGATGGTGCAGACTTCACGAGACAAATCAACACTGTGAGCTTGACTACCCTCAATTTCAAACTGTTGCTTCCATCTTTCAATGTGAACTGCAAAACAACTCCACCGACCAAGAATTGGTGCCCTCAAATCCTTGTGATTCACCATTTTTAGTGTTGAATTATGCTTCGTTCCCTAAGGATGAGGAGAATGAACCAAAGGAGGAATCAAGCAGCCAGAACGAAGAGGCTGAACAAGTACTCAATGAAGATGAAATCTCTCAGCTATTTGATGAAGAAACCGATAATGAAAATGGCCCATTGGATGAAGAAGAGGCTAATGTTGAGGAAGTACAAATGTTTCAGCAGCCTGCAAGAAAATATGATCTGAGGAGCAAACCCCACCAGAATCCACAAGATGGAGGATCGTTTACTACATCTATCTCTCTACACAATTAAACTACTCCACCAGATCCACATGCCAATAACAATCCATCGTACCCACAGGTGCCAACACAATACCTCATAAAGGAAGGGCAACCAGTTGTTTCCAAAGGAAGCAATGCTAATGCACCAAGGGATAAGAAGTCTGGTCATTCTAAGGATCTCACACCGACCTGAATGTGGAACAGCTAGGAGAATATGTCATGGAGGAACTCAAAAAATTAAAGGTGAGTCTTTCTACTTTCAAATTAGTAAGAGTTCTTGAAATCAGAAATATGGTCCTTGGGTCCTTTAATTCAAGTGTAGCAACACTAGGAGTAGCTACCAATGAGACGATTGAAAGTCCTCCTATCTCACAAACACCCAAAGGTCCTAGTCCATCACAACCTAGGGATAGGGGTAAGGAAAAGGATAAGAGTTAGGTTGCCCATGTTGACTCATAGTTGAGTTTATTCCAAGGCAAAATGGAAACCCCTCCTTTTTTGATTTCTATTCGTATATTTGGTAATAATTTTCACAACTGCCTGCTAGATTCAGGGGCATCCATGAATGCTATGCCATTTTCTATTTGAAGGGCTCTTGGCATTACCCCTACTACTTCTCAAAATAAATTCACCCAATTAGATAAAACCGCGGTGAACATTGTAGGAGTACTAAATATGATCCCCATGCAAGTGACCTCAGACCCCAGAGTGCAAAAAGTGCTCAATATTCAGGTGGATGACATCCCTGACACCTATGGTGTGATCTTGGGTAGGGATTTTACCAAGACACTAAATAGGTAAACAACCACATATCGTTCCCATATGTGGCTCTCCTGGAAAGGAGTCCCAAACTAGATCAGGATTTTGAGAGAACCAAGGATGAAGTATGTCATCACCGAATATCAAAATACCTCAAATGAGATACTGATATTAGAAGTCAGTATGGGAAACTATGTTCTAGCCTCGCCTGCTTTGGACTTAGAATAAATCTTGATGTTGCAAATCTCTCCTTGTGAATCTAAATTAGAAACCATTAGTTCTAAGACACCATGTAACCAAACAAAGGAATCGGTGATGGGTGAGGAGTCTAGTGATCAGGAAGAAAGACAACTCGGCTTGTTGGATAACTTCCAAGAGTTTATCTGGAAATATGTGGAGGATCAAATTCAACTTAGTAGAAATATGAACTTTGAAGAATTGCTTCTTCCTAACTGGTTCTGAATCCATGATGATCCTCATTCCGAATTAAAATGTTTCTTGTGTCAAACTATAGTAGAACAAACACAAAGGCCCATCAACACAACCCCGACTATTGGGTCAAGCATAAAGATCATGCAAAATTGTCAGAAGGGGAAGGATCCAAAACCTCTGAACAAACCCCCAAGTGATAGTAAGGATAGAGACATCCCAAGAACAACAGGAGTTGATGGTTGCTGGATATTGAGGTTTGATGGATCCAAATCCAAGCAAGGTGTTGGAGTAGGACTCGAGCTGATCAGTCCTAAAGGTAAAACCTACTTTGATGCTCACAGACTCCAATTCCAATGCACCAACAATGTAGTTGAGTATGAAGCCCTAGTTCATGGGCTATTAATGGCATTAAGATAGAAAGTTATAATCCTGCAAGTGTTTGGAGATTTTGAGTTAGTGGTCAGGAAAGTAAGAAAGTAATACTCATGTCATGACAAAAGAATGGCCAATTATAGACACAGAATTTGGGACCTTATTGAGGGATTTGATGCCTTCAACATTCAACTGATACCCCGGAGTAAGAATTTGACTATTGATTCTCTAGCACAAGCAGCAAGTACCCTGCAGCCATTATCACTTTTGGGCCTAAAGAAGTTCATTGTGGAACTTTTTCCAATACCCTCAGTGCCTGAAAATGTCACCAACTTTTAGGTATTTGAAGATGATAAGCACATTCTTTATTTTATTACTAGCTGTGATGTATTTGCTTCCCAAGTAATTGATGAAGTTGAGCCTCAAGAGGCCGAAATTGATTTAAAAGGAGTCCTCAATCTAAACACTAACACCATCCCAAGAGGCATGGTTTAATTAGAAAGGATCTTTGATCTGGATAGGATCAAAAATCAAGAGCATAAAATGAAAAGGGAATCCCTTGATGGTCAATGTGAAACATATAACATGGGGACCCAAGGTAATATCAAGAATGTATATATTGGTAAGGTGTGCACTTAGAAGGAGAGACAAGGAATTATTGATACCTTGCACACATATCAAGATGTAATAGCTTGGAGCTATGATGACTTGAGGACACATGACACTTCGGTCATCAAACACAAGATTCCCCTCAAGACAAATGTTAGGCCATTCAGGCAAAGACAAAGACCAATCAATGCTTTGTTGGAGCCCATTATTCAGAAGGAAGTGTAGAAGTTACTTTCAGCATGAATCATATTCCTAGTAACACATTTAACATGGGTCGCAAAATTGGTTCCAGTCAGGAAGAAAAATGGGTAAATGAGGCTATGTGTCGATTTCAGAAACCTGAATAGAGCATCAAAAAAAGATAATTATCTAGTCCCTTCATTGGATGAGGTGCTTCAGGTTGTCAATGGATCCTTGGCTGGATACTCTGGATACAATCAGGTCATGGTTCAATATGAGGACAGGCACAAAACTACCTTCACTACAAAATGGGGAACCTTTGCTTACAAAAGAATTCCCTTTGGATTAATCAATGTTGGAGCCACATTCCATAGAGAAATGGATATTGCCTTCAAAGACATCATTGGAAAGTGCATAATAGTTTACATGGATGATTTGATAGTCTTTTCTAAGAAGAGAAGTGATCATGTTGCAGATTTGTGCAAAGTATTCCAGAGGTGCAGGGAATTTGGTATTTCACTTAACCCAAGGAAGTGCATCTTTGGAGTTACTGAAGGAAATCTGTTAGGAAATGTTATTTTGGAACAAGGTATTGCCATTGATCCTGAGCGAGTGGAAGCAATACCGAAAATTCAACCCCCTGCAAGCAAGAAAGAAATGAAATCATTTTTTGGCAAGATTAACTTTGTCAAAAAACTTATCACCGGATTTGCAAAAATAGTCAATCCCTTAAATGCCATGTTGAAGCAAGAAGAAAATATTGAATGGAGTACGAAGGCTAAGGAGGCATTTGCAGAAATCAAAAGAGTTATTATTGAAGCCCCTATTCTGGTAAGTCCTGATTGTACCAAGCCATTCTATATCTATTCGTTTTCTTTTGATACTCCTGTGTGGGCTTGTTGACACAAAGGTCTGATTCAAGACTTAGGCATTCTGTCACCTTAATTCTATAATGATCATATAAGAATGAAATATAATAGATATCTGAAGAAATATTCATTTGATCTTCAATCCAAATTGCTTATCTTCAAATATGAAGATGAGAACAAGGCTCGGGCAATTTTTCCACCCAAGATCGAATCTTACGCTTCCCCGAAATTCCTTAATCATTCAAAAAATACCCAACCTTGCATGAATGGCTTAGCAAAAAGAAGTCGACAAGCAAGATGGAATCTAATGCGTGCCTAGTATAACTAGTAAATGCACAAGCATTTCCATTTTCTAATTCCTTTAAGAAACAAGCAAGTTTGATACTAGGATATGGTAGAGAGTTATATATATCCCATCTATTTCAATGGTCCTTAAGTTACTTGGCCAAGTAAAATTTCATGCACGACAAAATAATAGTAGTTTTGGAAAAGCAAAAATATGCTCTATAAAAACCCATATTCGGCACCTGTCCCGAAAGGTAACTTTCCAAACACATGTCATTCACATTCAATTATCAATTATGCATGGTTCCATTCAAACTTAAGATTATCTTTCCCAACCACATAAACTGCACTTTTATTTTCAAGCAAACATGGTTTTAATACAATAATCTCACAGAGTTAAATCGTAAATAACATTATGTTCATATTCAAAATAAATAAAAGAAGGTGTAACACACATATGTAACTAAGTACATATAAAACAAAAATAAATGTGCACACATTCTTTCAGTTCATTTACTCATAAAATTGAACTACAATTCAATATAACCCTCTTCTAATTCATTTCATTTTGAAGTAATTTTATTTTACTTTCTTTGCTTTTTAGTTTATCATATTTCCCTAAAATATTATCTTTTCAAAAATGTAAACACCTCACATTTACTTCTATTTTGTAGGCAATTTAGTATTATTCCTAGAGAATTACCAATTTTCACTCTTACTTTTCAAGCATATATAAATACACAAAAATTATTTTATCTTATCATTCTCGAAAACATTCAATAATTTTATTTTAACCAAAAACATTCAACTGTATAATTCTATAAAAATTTCCCTATCTTTTATGTTCCCTTTTTCTTAAAATTTTATCTCTCTAACAGGCATAGTTTAACACAATTTAGATTTTTCTGAAGCATTTCTAAATCTAAATATAATATAAGTTTTTCTGTAAGAATCTTATAATTTATTGGAATAGATCTAAAATCTATAATTTACTATGCAGATCTTCTCAATATATTAAATCAGAGTTTTCTATGCAATGAAGTCTACTATCTCTAATTCGGCGATATGTGTTCAATAGTTTTTTGTTCAAGTCTATTCTTTATCTCCATAAAAATTACAGCCAGGTATATGAACTTTTAGAATTGTATACTTTTAGTAAATATATTTTTATTTGCTAAGTATACAAATAGAAAATAAATATTTAAACTTAGATATTAAATTTCCTATGAATTTGGGAAAATAATAAGTTTTCATGGAATCTACATGTCAACCTCTTGTAGCCGTGTGTCTCCTAAGTCTCGCGATGAGTTTTTTTCTATGCTACCTCCTGTGAGTATATCACTTATACTAAGTTGTTTGTGCTTAGACTAACATTCTCCCTCTACAATGTCGATCTTTGTCTATTTCCCCCCTGTGCCTAATAAACCTCTGTTGTGCATCCTGTGGTCTTCTTCCTTTTTGTGCTTGAGCACCCCCTCCTTCCTATGCCTATGCATGTATCAAATGCAACATAATTTCTTTGGTCTCTCCTCTCCCTCTCTTCCTGCTGTACACCCTTCTTACTTCCTTACTTCTGTATGATGGAGAGTAGATTTCTGTTTTTCTATCCCTTTCTTTTGGCCGCATCTTCCTCTCTTCTGGCCGTGTCTTCCTCTACTTCCACACGCACATGAGTTGTGTAGATATATTTTTTTTAATCCTAAATTCTCTCCCTAACTCATAGTCCAATTTTGTTTTTCCCTATGTTCCCTACTTCGATTTTCTTCTCCTTTTTAGAAAACTCATCCCTCTATCATGCATGTGGTGAGGTTTTCAAGAAAGAGTCGATCCACCATTTATTCCATGATTCCTAGTAGAGGCAACCATAACCCAAAGTTTTCTCCTTGATTGCATGAAAAATTTGATTAAGAGGAAATCGTTTACCCATTGTTTACTACAATTTTCATTTCAATTCAATTTTAAAACATATTGCATTTTATTATTTTCATTGAATAACTAAATTTAATATATATATTTATTTAACATATATTTCTAATTTCATTTAAATCAGTTTTTCCACTTAATAGCATAATATACTCAAATTTAGAAATTCTACGTAAATAATCAATCTTTCCATTTCAAAACAAACATATTCCTTTTCACATATATTTGAACAATCATATAAAATTATTAAAAATTTCCAACCATAATCATCATGAAAATAAATTATAATAACTAAGTGGTGTGTGAGATTCCATCATCCTTATTAATGTCTAATGGCTAAAACGATTCTACCTGATCAATGCTCTCGCCTTCATTCTCGTTCACTTGTTCCTGCGTTCACTTGCACTCAAGTTTTCATCAGTAATGACAATCCTCGAATTTCATAATCATGAATTTCAAATCATTTCATTTGCATTTAATTTCCATTTCAATTTAAATAATCATCTAACATAAACATTGAAAATCTCATGATTTAATATTTGCAATTAAATAAATGATAAAATCAGTACGTGATACCAAATGTAATAATAACTAACATCATAGTTCTCAAAACATAATAATAAGCAATTCATAGTAGCATCCATGCTATCCAAGTTCACAACATGTGAATCAAAAACCAGAGTATCAAGTATCTCCTGCATTAAGAAAATAATAATCTAAAAAAACAAATGAGGAAAATGGTGGTCAATCATCTCAAAATCCTCCCATGTTGCACTATCCTCAGTATACTGGTCCCACTGGACCTTGTACTGAGTACTATCCCTATTACGTAGCTTAATGCTATGTCTGTCTAGGATTCAGATGGGCTCCACTAGCACCACCCCTGGATCATGTACCTATAATGAATGCCAATCAAGTATATGAGATCCCATTATCCTTATTAATGTCTAATGGCTAAAATGACTCTACTTGATCAATGTTCTCATCTTCATTCTCATTCACCTATTCTTGCATTCACTTGCACTCAAATTTTCATGAACAATGGAAATCCCCAAATTTCATAATATTGAATTTCAAATCACTTCACTTGCATTTAAATTTCAATTTCAATTTCAATTTAAATAATCATCTAACATAAACATTGAAAATCTCATGATTTACTATTTGCAATTAAATAAATGATAAAATCTACAATCGACAATTCCTTAAATAAATTCATTCCCATTTCCTTTATTATTTTCTAAAATAAACAAATAGATTAATAAACACAAATTTTACATTATATATAAATAAACAATTTTTATAACAACAATAATCAAATTGCCATTTCAAAAAGAAAATTCCCTTTTTATAATTACATTCAAACAAATGCATAGCCATAATAACAATTAAAATTTAAACCATTTAATCATGAAAATTACGTTCTAATAAACTAAGTGGTGTGTGTAGATCCCATCATCCTTATTAACGTCTAATGGCTAAAATGACTCTACAATAATCATACAAGAATGAAATATAATAGATATATAATGAAATATTCATCTAATCTTCAATCCAATTGCTTATCTTCAAACATGAAGATGAGAACAAGGTTCAGGCACTTTCTCCGCTCAACCTCGAAGCTTACACTTCCACAGAATTCCTTAATCATTCAAAGAATACCCGACCCTACATGAATCGCTTATTAAAAAGAAGTCAACAAGCAAGATGGAATCTGATGCGTGCCTAGTATAACTAGTAAACCACTGATTGTCACCCATAAAAGGATATTCCTTATATTTCTCAAGAAACTTAGTTTGCATGAGTGCCCAACTATCAACAACATTCCTCCCCAAACTCATGAACCATCTTAAAGCACCCTCCTTCAAAGTAGCAGGAAATAACTTCAGCTTATGAGCATCTGTGGTATAATCATAACTTCGACAGAGGATGTCAAACTCAAACAAGAAAGTGTTTGGGTCCTCAGTAACTAGTCCATAGAACTTGGGAAGTAAGGAAGAAGGAATATTTTTGAGGTTATCATTATCTTGCTGGGCAATAATAGGGAATTCAAAAGCTGGAGGTCTATTAGGTGGATTTTGTGCCATATCTGCTTGAGGAAATATTAGAGCAAATGGATTCTCCTGGGGTTCTTCGTCAGCAAGGTCAAAGGGAAATTCAGCGAGTGGGTCTTCAACAAATGGATTGATATCTTGGGTTCCTTCTTCCTCAAATAGATTGTAAGCTGGTTCAAAATCGTTATCAGTGAAGGAAGGGTTTGGTAAGAATCTCCCTAGAGCATCTCTTCTTCTATGCATGAAATGGGCTCAACTGAAAATTGAAGGATTTGAAATTTTTTGAGTAAATACACTAAGCTACTACTAACAATGACTATGATAGGTTCTTAACTTAACACCATCCCCAACAATGACGCCAAAAATGGTTGGTGCCCATAAAAGGATATAAAAGTCACAGCAAATCCTAACTTGGGAATTGGACATTCCAACAGGTGACTAACATCTTCTCATGCTCGTTCATTTACTTGTCAAACTAGGGAATGTATACTTGAAATGGAGCGGCACTGTATGTGCACTAAGAACTGATTTTAGCCACAACCTATTCAAAATAAATGCTTGAAAAGAATTCTAACTCTGATGCAGGAACATGAAACAAAGTCTTACTAACTTAAGCATCACTTAATTAAAGTAGGAATCATAGTAACCATTATTGGGAAAACAAACCATGAACTAGCCTAATGCTGTAGGAACAGACACAGGGATGGGTTCCTTATGCTACAGTAATAGTGTAAGACTGAGTTTGCATCAAAACTTACTGGAATGAAATTCTAACAGATAACAACAGAAATCAAACAACTAACTATGGATACTTACTAAGTGGGCCCCCTTAGCAAGCATCAACTAACTTAAACAAGAGTTGAACTCAAAATGTCATTGGCTTTTTATTCATGAACTCGAAATCACATACATGACTGTTCTGCTTGTAAGAAAACTTAATACAAAGCTCTATTTTTCATTATAACAGTAAACTCACTACACTATGTTGTATCTCTACTCTCTAGTCTAATCTCTTCTCTATCATCTAGTTCACTCACATAGGAGGAACATTTATTTAAAGAGAAACAACTAACTAACTAACTAATTATTAGAGAAAGATACGGACGTAGATGCTTCCTAATTCTAAGGAACAGATTTCCATAAATGAAGCTGTATCCATCCAACTGATTCGAAAAGAATCCAGTGCTCCACTCCTCCTAGATTGACGACCATTTAGATCTCCTCTCGATGACCCGGGAAAAGCGTCATTGCAGGAACAATATGCTTGGTGCCATGATGAAATGATCTTCACTTCAGAATCGAGGTTCGCTGCGCATTGACTTGTTCATACTATCTTCAACAACCTGTAGCATAAAAGGTGAAAGAAAGGATAACAACATGATACCTATCATTAATCACACACATTAAATTCATCTCATTTATCCAAAAACTACATGTATCATATCAGTCAACTGGGAGGTTAAACAGGGCCATGAATATAGTCATATGGAGATATTAAGCTGCAGGATTATAGGAATTCATTGTCATAGAATACTACCCATTAACATAAAAAGTTTATAACCATAGAGTTTAAAACAACCATTAGAAAGAGTAAAGGTATTCAAAAATACATCATGACACTTAAGTAATGAGCATATTTTAGGCTCATCATTTGCCCCCTACTTATGCTAATGTTGGTCCTCCAGCATTAACCTTCCTGTTTGTTTCCCTGAAATTGGTAGCAGTAGTATGGCCTTGCATTGCAGTACCAAACTTGTAGTAAAAGCCTCTATTTTTCTGCAACCTTTCATACCAGCGAGCTTCTCCTTCTGAAAGTATTCTTAAAAACTCACCTGCAACCTCTTTGTTAAAGGAATTTATCCTTAGAACGTAGTTCAACCACCCACAATTACTAAATGCCTGAACCATTTGAGGGTCCTGTGTCAAAACTTCATGAGCCATCGACTCATGTCTTACTAGCTAACCACCCATCTTCAATAACTGATTCTTCAAGAAAACCCTGAAACTTAACCTCTTCTGAGAATTTGAAAAACACCTTTTTCCTGCTCTGTTTCTTTCCTTTTCGGTTTGTTTGCCTTTCTTTTCACCAGAAATGATAGAAAGATAATTGCATGCAATGATTTTTAGACACTACCTAATTAAGTAGTTTACTTGCTGATAAGGAAAAAGCATGCATTCACTCGCATTCATTCTTGGAAAGTACAATTAAAAATTATTTTTATCAAACGTGGCATTGGCAAAAGAACAAGGTTTGAAACAAACAATCCCCATCCCCTACTTAAGATTTGACATGCGTCCTCACATGTGTGAAAGGATAGACAAAGGATGAGCAGTAATGACTGATAGGCACTTGTAATAAATGAATAAATAAAAAAATTGAATGATGTGACAAACGAAAAGAATATCGCGTACCTTGTATTAAATACTCGTGGATGTTGGAAGATATCATAGCACAACCAGAAATGACTGCTTGGAAAAGAGATCATGAATGGTGGTGGTACGATAAAATGGGTGACATGGATGGGTGATGTAGACAACAAAGGTGAAATGATGGATGGTGATGGATGGTGATGGAGAAAGTGGTTTTCGTGAAAAGAAAACCTTTATTATGGACATTTAACATAATTTCAAAGAGATACTGTAGGAAGTGGCATAAGAGCTGGAGGTTGCAGCTGCTATGGCTACAGAAATCTAGGGGATTGGTTTTGCCATTGTTGAGAGCTTCTCCACTAAGGAATTTGTTGCCAATTACCTTGGGGTGAAGCCCATTGTCCTTGTGGGTGCTGCCAACCTCCTTGAGGAGATTGCCATTGTGAATTTGGAAAGCTAGGCCATGGCGGCTGAGAGGTATTCCATGATGGTGATGGGCCATATGTAGGTTGCCATTGGTTACTATAATTAGAGTAAGGATTACCAGAAGTTAGAGGGTCTTGAGGCATACCTTGTATTTGAGACCATGGACACCTTTGTGCAACATAGAATACTTGGTCACCATCACCTTCTACTGCCTTAAAGTCAGAAGGTAACTGCTTAGCCTCCATATTAGCCACCATCTTACATCTACAATCATGCTTCTTTTGTCGAAAATGTGGACAGAACTCGGCCAAGATTGCTTCAACTTCCTCGTGTTTCTTTTGAGCTTGCATAGTATCCAACTATGTAGCCATATTATTTATGATATCATGCTTGAAATCAGACAACAAATTTGAAATCTCCATCCATGAAACTCCATTATTAGAAGATTTTCCTTTTGTGGCCTGATGAACTCTTCCTTTCTTGACACTTTCTTGAGAATAATTGCAGCATATTCCCTTAATATCATCCCAAGGCACTTGGGTTATATCTCCTCCTCCCATTAGATCTAGAGCATCAATACAGGAATCATTGATTCCCCTCAGAAAAAGTAATTTTTGAGATTCTTCATTGAGAGTATGGTCTGAATTCTGCTTCAAGGAAAACAAAAACCTTGAGACATAGTCTTCCAAGCTTTCATCCTCCTTCTGCTAAATTCGAAATATATCATCACCCTTATTACCACTCTTGCAATATTCCTTATATTTCTCAAGAAACTTAGTTTGCATGAGTGCCCAACTATCAATAGCATTCCTCCCCAAACTCATGAACCATCTTAAAGCACCCTCCTTCAAAGTAGCAAGAAACAACTTCAGCTTATGAGCATCTGTGGTATAATCATAACTTCAACAAAGGACGTCAAAATCAAACAAGAAAGTGTCTAGGTCCTCAATAACTAGTCCATAGAACTTGGGAAGTAATGAAGAAGGAATATTTTTGAGGTTATCATTATCTTGCTGGGCAATAATAGGGAATTCAAAAGCAGGAGGTCTATTAGGTGGATTTTATGCCATATCTACTTGATGAAGTATCAAAGCAAATGGATTCTCCTGGGGTTCTTCATCAACAAGGTCAAAGCAAAATTCAGCGAGTGGGTCTTCAGCAAATGGATTGATATCTTGGTTTCCTTCTTCCTCAAATAGATTGTAAGCTAGTTCAAAATCATTATCAGTGAAGGAAGGGTTTGGTAAGAATCTCCCTAAAGCGTCTCTTCTTCTATGCATGAAATGGGCTCAACTGAAAATTGAAGGATTTGAAAATTTCTGAGTAAATACACTAAGCTACTACTAACAATGACTATGATAGGTTCTTAGCTTAACACCATCCCCGACAATGACGCCAAAAATGGTTGGTGCCCATAAAAGGATATAAAAGTCACAGCAAATCCTAACCTGGGAATTGGACATTCCAACAGGTGACTAACATCTTCTCATGCTCGTTCATTTACTTGTCAAACTAGGGAACGTATACTTGAAATGGAGTGGCACTGTATGTGCACTAAGAACCGATTTTAGCCACAACCTATTCAAAATAAATGCTTGAAAAGAATTCTAACTCTGATGCAGGAACATGAAACAAAGTCATACTAACTTAAGCATCACTTAATTAAAGCAAAAATCACAGTAACCATTATTGGGAAAAAAAACCATGAACTGGCCTAATGCTGCAAGAACAAACATAGGGATGGATTCCTTATGCTATAGGAACAGTTTAAGACTGATTTTGCATCAAAACTTACTAGAATGAAATTCTAACAGATAACAATAGAAAGCAAACAGCTAACTATGGATACTTACTAAGTGCCCCCCCTTAGCAAGCATCAACTAACTTAAACAAGAGCTGAACTCAAAACGTCATTGGCTTTTTATTCATGAACTCGAAATCACATACATGACTATTCTGCTTGTAAGAAAACTTAATACAAAGCTCTATTTTTCATTATAACAATAAACTCACTACACTCTATTCTATCTCTACTCTCTAGTCTAATCTCTTCTCTATCATCTTGTTCACTCATGTAGGAGGAACATTTATTTAAAGAGAAACAACAAACTAAATAACTAATTATTAGAGAAAGATACAGACTTAGATGCTTCCTAATTCTGAGGAACAAATTTCCATAAATGAAAGTGTATCCATCCAACTGATTCGAAAAGAATCCAGTGCTCCACTCCTCCTAGATTGATGACCATTTAGATCTCCTCGCGATGACCCGGGCAGAGCGTCATCGCAGGAACAACATGCTTGGTGCCGTGATGAAATGATCTTCACTTCATAACCAAGGTTCGTTGTGCATTGAATTGTTCATACTATCTTCAAAAACTTGCAAGACATATACCATAAAAGGTGAAAGAAAGCATAACAACACGATACCTATCATTAATCACACACATTAAATTCATCTCATTTATCTAGAAACTACACGTATCATATCAATCAACTGGGAGGTTAAACAGGGCCATGAATATAGTCATATGGAGATATTAAGCTATAGGATTATAGGAATGCATTGTCACAGAATACTACCAATTAACATAAAAAATTTATAACCATAGAGTTTAAAACAACCATTAGAAAGAGTAAATGTATTCAAAAATACATCATGACACTTAAATAATGAGCATATTTTAGGCTCATCAACCACAAGCATTTTCATTTTTCTAATTCATTTAAGAAACAAGCAAGTTTGATACTAGGATATGGTAGAGAGTAATATATATATCCCATCTATTTCAATGGTCCTTAAGTTACTTGGCCAAGTAAAATGTTATGCACAACAAATAATAGTATTTTTGGAAAAGAAAAACTACGCTCTCTAAAAACCCATATTCGGCACCCGTCTCGGAAGGCAACTTTCCAAACACATGTCATGCACATTCAATTATTAAGCATGGATGGTTCCATTCAAAATTAATATTATCTTTTCCAACCACATGAACTACACTTTTATTTTCAAGCAATCATGGTTCAAATGTGGTAATCTCACAGATATAAATCGTAAATAACATTATGTTCATATTCAAAATAGATAAAAGAAGGTGTAGCACATGTAGGTAGCTAAGTACATATAAAACAAGAAAATAAATAAATGAGCACATATTCTTTTGGTTCATTTACTCATAACATTCAACTACACCTCAATATAATCCTCTTCTAAATTCATTTCATTTAGAAGTAATTATATTTTTAATTTTACTTTCTTTTCTTTTTCTGTTTTTTTCATATTTTCCTTAAAATATTATCTTTTCAAAAACATAAACACCTCATATGTAATTCTGTTTCGTAAGAAATTTAGTATCATTCCTAGAGAATTATCAAATTTCACATTTACTTTTCAAGCATATATAAACACACAAAAGTTATTTAATCTTATCATTCTAGAAAACATTCAATAATTTTATTTTGTGATATTCTAATTACGTCATGTTCTTGTCTTGAAATTTCCAATTCTTTGTCTGTACAGTTAGCGAATATAGTTTTCTTCTGGAGGTTTTTTGAACCTAAAAACATATAGTTTCCTTTGAGAATCTTTACTAGATGTTTATATTGGGAATAAATCTTAAAATGTACTATTTTTTGTGCGCATCTTTCAATATACTAAAGCTGAATTCTCTAATCAACTAAGTTTACTATCTCTAAATTGGCGTTATGTGTTTCGATAGTTTTCTTTTCAAGATTGTTCTTTATCTTCATCAAAATACAACCACGTATATGAGATTTTTGGAATTGTACACAGTCAGTAATATGTTTTTATTTGCTAGGTATATGAATAGAAGAAAAATAGTTAAACTCAGATATTAATTGATTGTGAATTTAGTAAATAATGTTTTGATTGAATCTATTTGTCAACCTCCCTTAAGTCATGTATCTCGTATTCTTTGTTCTTGGCACATGAACTGTCTTTCTTCTACATAAGGATCGATTGTTCTTTTTTTTGTGTGAAAAATCTCCCTGTATCTATTCTTCTTGAGCGTAAATTTCCTCTTCTGTGTCTCCTCTATCTATACCTTCTACACATAAAAGCCCTCTCCATCTATATTATTTTTTTTGTTTTGTCCATGGGTCTTCCTCCCTTCCTTCTATGCTTGAGCACCCCCTCCTTCTTGTGCCTACACATGTATCATATGCAGAAAAATCTAATCCCTATCCCCTAGTCTCCTGCTGTTCTTTCCTACCCACGCACTTCACAATTCTCCTTTCCTTTTTCTCTTTCACCCCTGATCCCCCTCCTTCTCCTTTCTGTTCTTTATTTTTCTTTTTGTGCCTTCTCCTTTTCACTCACGTATGATGGAGAGTTCGTTTCTACCCTCAATTCCCTCCTCTCTTTTGGCCGCCCCTCTCCTTCCACTTGCACCTAAGGGATAAGAAATCTTGATCCTAAATTCTCTCTCCCTAACTTATAGTTTATTGTTGTTTTTTTAATTTTTCCTCCTATTCTTTACTTGGATGCTGAAATTTAGGAAAGTTTGATCCCTCTTTATCTCCATGACTTACTGCCTATTCACTTCTCAATTAAACATGACTAACAGTTAACAGGTTTACTACAGGGATGTGTAAAGATTGATAGAGTTGAGGTTTTTTGAATTTCAGTTCAACCATACAATCTAATTCAACTTCCTTGCATGCCTATAATTTATATTTCATTAATATTTCCTTTATTATTTGCTAAAATAAACAAATATATTAATAAACACATATTTTACATTATATATAAGTAAACAATTTTTCTCACAACAATAATCAAATTGCCATTTCAAAAAGCAAATTCTCTTTTTACAATTACGTTCAAACAAATGCATAGCCATAATAACAACTAAAATTTAAACCATTTAATCATGAAAATTAAGTTATAATAAATTAAGTGGTGTGTGTAGATCTCATCATCCTTATTAACATCTAATGGCTAAAACGATTCTACTTGATCAATGTTCTCACCTTCATTCTCATTCACCTATTCTTGCGTTCACTTGCACACAAATTTTCATTAGCAATGACAATCCCTGAATTTCATAATAATGAATTTCAAATCACTTCACACGCATTTAAATTTAAATAATCATCTAACATAAACATTGAAAATCTCATGATTTAATATTTGCAATTAAATAAATGATAAAATCTACAATCTACAATTCCTTAAATAGATTCATTCCCATTTCCTTTATTATTTGCTAAAATAAACAAATAGATTAATAAACACAAATTTTATATTATATATAAATAAACAATTTTTCTCACAACAATAATCAAATTTCCATTTTAAAAAGCTAATTCCCTTTTTACAATTACGTTCAAACAAATGCATAGCCATAATAACAATTAAAATTTAAACCATTTAATCATGAAAATTACATTCTAATAAACTTAGTGGTGTGTGTAGATCCCATCATCCTTATTAACGTCTAATGGCTAAAACGACTCTACCTGATCTAATGGTGTTGATGTGGAACCAATTTAAGCATGTGAAGCATGTTGGCAAGAGACACTGTGTGTATCACTTGGTGTTGTCATTGATGGCAACCCTAATCAATGGTCAAATCCACACACTATCATTCGTCCATACCGCCAGGAAGATTGAAGATTGTCAAGGAAGAACAAAGTATCCGGTAGCATAGTGTTCATTGATCTATGAGATGATTTCAGGTTATTATTTTATATTGCACATCCTAAGGAATATGTTTTGGTATACTATCTCTATTTCTACTAAAGAATAGTGGCTCATATCAGTCCGTGTGGAAGTTAGAAGATTCAGTTGACTTGTTCTCAGTTTTTCTTATATTAAGGTTGACCTCATGAATGTATTAAGTTGTGGATGTATGAGAACTAATTAATTAAGTATTTCTATGTTTGTATATCCTAGTTTGGGTCCTAGCTAAGTTGTGTCTAACCACTAAGAGTATGCATTGGATATTCCTCATAATTTGAGCTGAAAGTTGTAATTTTCTTGTGTTCTATTGAAGCCGAAAAAGTGATATATATACATGATCATCTGTATCATTTTGTAGGATGTATGAGTTGAGTTAATATCTGAATTATGAGTTAGAGAAGAGAAGAGGAGTGATAAGGCGTAGTTTTAGTTGCGCATAGAAGATCAGTATTGTGTATATGAGAAGAGTAGAGAAGAAGTGTAGAATCAGTCTATAGGACAATAGATCTATTATTGAGTTTAATCCAAAACTGTAACTAGGTATTTGTAGATGCTATCATCTTATTTCAATCTTCAGATGGTTTTAATTTGAACTCTTGAATGGCAGTGAGCCTTTTTCTTTTGAGCAGTGAGCTCTAGGAAGTGCACCTGAATGTAAGTGCACTCCCCATTTTGTAATCTTCATTTGAGTATACTCAGATCATAATTGTGGATTGGCCATCCACCGTGGTTTTTCCCCTAATAGGGTTTCCACGTAAAAATCTTGGTGTTATGGCGTTGTGTTTATTTTCATGTTTATGCACTATGGATGAATGCCATTAATTCTTGGATGATAAAGGTTAATAAATTTAATTTTGCACAACACTAATTCACCCCCCCTCTCAGTGTAGCTTGTTTCCAACAATTGGTATCAGAGCCAGTTCCTCTAGAAGAATTCTAACTGCTTGGGGAGATCTTGAAAGGTGTTCAAATGGATTCAATTAGTCTTCCACAACAACTTTTGGTGGCCTTGGATGATCTTGATCAGTCAAAGGATGAAGTTTATAAATTGCAAGCAAATATTTCAGATGTTGAGAAATTCATTGAATCTCTGAAAGATACAATCAACAAGTCTAGTAAAAGAGAAAGGAACTTTGTGATCAGATCAAGCAGAATGACAATAAGAGCATTGAAGAAGAAAACTCAGTCAAGCCCTAAAAGAAAAGATAGAGGAATGTGAAAAGCTTACCAAAGACAATACAGTCCTAAAGCATGAGATGGAATCCATCATAATGAAGATGACCAAGGAAATTGAAGAGAGAAAGAAAAATGAAGAGAGCCTAGCATAGGCACTAAAAGAAAAATCAGAAGTGTGTAGCCGATTGGATGATGAATTGGAAATATCTAAAAACTATGAAGAAGCACTTGAAAGGCAGTTGGATGATCTCAAAAATGAACTTGTTGCTACTAATGAGTATAAAGAGAAATTCAAAGCTTGTTTTTCCATGCTTGATGAACTAATTGGAAGTCAAAGGACTCATGGTGACAAGCAAGGTCTTGCATATGAAGAAGGAGAAAGTTCCAGATCCGAGCAAAGAAGATTCAGACAAGGAAACCAAGTAAACAAACCTGGAAGGTATCCAGTAAGGCAACCTAATGCTCAAAGATTTAATGGATATTATTTTAATTTTAATAAATTTGGACATATGGCCACTCAATGCTGAAGTAGAATGAATCAAAGTGGTCCATCATTCTCAGGTCAGTGTTTTAAGTGTCACAAGATTGGTCATAAGTCAAATCAATGCAAAAGTATGATGAATCAATTTCGTAGAAACATCAGATGCTACACATGCAATAGACTTGGCCATACTACTAACCGGTGCAGATCTAGAGGAAATCAATGGAACAACTGGCCTATAAAGAGAAATGTTGTATGCTACAACTACAACAAATTTGGTCATATGACAACATATTGCTAGAACAGAAAAGGTCTGGTAAATCAAAAGAAAAATATGTAGAAGGACATCAAAGGAAAATGGAAAATCACTGCAGATGTGGTCAGGCAACAAATGCAGAAGAAATGGATAAAGAAAGAACCCTCTACTGAAGAAAGTGTCCCAACACCAAAACCTTCTTCTGGTAATTCATCTGGGAATTAGTCTTAGGCCTTTGGCGTAGGGGGATCTATCAAAGAAAATTATATAAACCCTTAACCGAGAAGTGACACTGGATGTGGATGTGTTCAGTAGATGCATAAAAAATCAACAAATGTTGTTTGAGTCATTGGAGGAAATGGTATGTCCAATTGGAGGTCCATAAATGTTTTATTTGTCATTGTGTACTAATATAGTGTAACCAAATTTATTAGGGTTAAAGAATTTATTGCAATTGGAAATTTAGGTTTGTAAATGATAAAAGGTCATTTCCACACTTCATTTTTCACCTTGCATTTAGAAGAGAAGAAGTCTGGAGAGCTCATAGGCAAACATTAGTGATTTGAGGTGAGATTGAAGCATCGGAAGTGTTTTCAACATTTAAATTGTGATTCAACGAAAGAGGTAATTTTTAGAAAACTTTGCAAGATTGTGATTTGGGAAAATGAATAATCCTTTGGTAGTCAAAGTTAAGGATCAACCTAGACCTAAATTTAAGTGGAATCCTTACAAATCCCTTGAGACCGATCCTCTAGGAGCTTTTTCATCTATTCCGCATGGAGTTTTACACATAGAGGATATTAGGGTTTACATTCATGAAAATATTGAAGAGCTGGGAAGCTCTCAACTTATGAATTTGTACAATCACCATATCATTGTTGAAGAATTATGTGTAAAGCCAGAACACAAAATCTTGGAAATGAAGAAATTCACTCAAATGGTTAAATTTCCCATATTTCTAGAGTCAAAATGGGTTCATTATGTCTTAAGTTGAGTACATGATGAGTTTAGGTGGCTTACTATTTCATTCAAAATTACTAAGGAAGCCATCAATGCAGTAACCAATCTAAATTCTTCAAGTGGATTACCTATTCTCAAGTCTGTGAAAAACCAAACAGTCACTGATGCCACAGGATCAACATATGATAGAAGAGAAATGACGATTGACAACATTATCGATGTAGATGTGAAATTTGCATCCATGGTCATTGGATAGAAAATTTATCATTCTAGCTATGAAAATTTAGTATGTAGTACAACAGTCTATGTTGCTTACCAAATGGTAAAAGAAAATGTAGACTACGACCTTTGTGAATTGTTGAGAATTCAGTTAATGGAAAATATTGCAAAGATAAAGAAAGACAAGAAAAATTCCTTCAAGTATGGTACCCTAATTTTTTGTTTTTTTTATTACTTCATAGGTGAGGTTCCAATAATTAGAAAGGTTTAGTGGCAAAAAGATAAACCAGTAGCTGAACAAATCATAGATCTATTATATGATTCCAGAGACATGAAAACAAGAAATGCAGCTATGTGGGGATACTTCAAAAACTTTTAGTCTATGATGCAAGAAAGGAAGAGGATTCCTACCTCTATTGTAGAGAAATACAAAGACTCTATTTGCTACATGGTGAGTATTGATCAATGTATGATGGAGGCTGTTGATCCCATGATAATCTGGATCATGCCCATGGGATATGAAGTTGATGGGAAAGTTCTGGATATGTACGCTCAACACATATTGAGAAAACCAATAGATCCAACAAAAGAAAGGTTTCAAACATATGTAGACAAGGAAAAAAATGTGTACAATGAACTAAGAAATATTGTAGTTACTAAAAGAGTAAGAAAAGAAGTTGAAGTTCTTGCAGAGAGTATGGGAGTACCTACAAAATTGCTAAAATAAGCCAAACAAAAAAGGGAAAAAAATGAAGCAGCAAGGCAAGCTGCTAAGGAGGCAACAAAAGCACAATCATCTGGTTTGACAACACCATCTAGCTGAACTAGAACAACTAGAAGCTCCGTATCTCACTTTGCCCCTACAGAAAAGACTACCCCTATAAAAAATGAGTCTAAGGGATCCATGAAGGAAGAAAAGAAAAAGAGCAAGAGATTATATATGGTTGTTTCTGATGATGATAAAATAAAATTTGATGAAGAAGTAAAAGAGATCAAGCATCAAGGCACTAAAGCAGCAACAGTCACAAAAGGCAATCCTTCCAGTGAAGGTGACCAGGAAAAGAAGAAAGAAAAGACTGAGAAACTAGGTATGTTAGTACAAGCAATTGAAAAAGCTTTGGTTAAGGATGGAAATCTAAAACTGCTTTGCAAATGGTAAAAATCTTTTGATGCATCTGACAAAAGAATTCTTGAAGAAGCAAGGATAAAACACATGAATGTTTTTAATAAAGTTTTAATTGAGATTATGGATAGTTTTCCAAAGAGTTTGTATGACATTTTGGAATCAAGAAGGTTGAGTTCTAGAACTAAAGATGAACAAATGAGAGAGAGGATTCTTGTTGAACTATGTCCAACAATGTCTATGGATGAGATGAAAATACTTTTGAACAAGGCCGAAAAGAAGTTCAAATGAAAAAAAAAGGGTCAATAAGCTTATGATTGGTCAGAATGACGAAGTCGCAAAAGAAATAAAGAAAATTATAAGAAAAATACTATTGAATGAGAAAGTTGAAGTTGTGACTAAGGAAACACATGCTGACAATGTCTCATATGATTTGGTGGAAGAAGCAGAAGAAGGAAATGTTGATTCTATTGTTAACAATGAAATCCATATGGATGTTGAGGCACCTGAGAATATATTAGTTGAAAAGGTAGAAATCTCTCAAGACAAATCAAAACCTTCAACTAAGGAAGAAATAGTTGAGGAAAAGAAAGATAATGTAAAATTAGTTCCGATTGAAACAAGAGACACTGCTGAGGTAGTAAAGAAATTTTTGGTTGAACAAAAGGAAGAACTAGAGATGAAACTAATTGAAGGTCCTATTGACCTATCTACATTAAGCCCAATCCAGAAAATGAAAGTAGCTACAATTGCTCAAGCTCAGGCCAGAGAAGAGCTGCTAAAATCACACATTGAGGACAATGAACTACTAAATCTGGCATCTAGAGTACTGGAGAATATAATGCCATCCTATGTAAAAGATCCAACTAGTTCATCCTCTTGTGAACTAAAAAGGCTTATCAACTCAATTGACACTCACTTTGAGTTGTTATAAAATTCAGCCATAGTGCAGAATGAATTTGATGCTAAAAGGTTCAATGGAATGAAAAAGATGATTGTCCAAGACAAAGTTCTCTTAACCACATGCATAAAGAATGTGCAGAATGATTTATCAGAAGGGGGGAAGATCTATAAAGCATGTCTGTCTTTTTCAAAATTCACTGAAGAAAATGAAAAGAAGATTAAAGACTTGGAAAATAAGTTAAACACTATCTCTGAAGCATATGATCCACTATTCAGTGGTGTTGGGAAAGTAGAAGGCAAATTAATTTCTCTACTCAATAACATAAAAGGTTTGAAGCATGAAAATGATAAAATTATTGCCAGAACCTGTGAACTCCAAAGCATAATTTGTCCAAAACTTGACATATTTTCAAGTGCTCTAAAAGAAGGAGAAGAATCTATAGGAGTTGTTGATCCGACCAACTTGGAGTCTGCAGAGACACAATCTTATTTGATCTGTGGTCATATTACAATTATAGAAAGTCTCAAAATAATTTGGGACACAAATTTGATTCATTTGAAGAAAGACTTTGCTGACATCTTTCATCTCATATAAGTTATAGTAATAGTTTTTGCAAATTTTTTTTGATAATTTGATCCATTTTTGGCATGTGACGCCTAACTTTTCCATTGATGTCAAAGGGGTAGAAGAAGTGGAGTGAAAAAAGTTCAATTATCTTATGGGGAGAATTGTATTTTTGGAATTTTGGGTAGTAGTGCAGTCTATCTTGGTACTAGTCTGACACTTAGTCATTTTTCACAAGAGACACTATGCATATCACTTGGTGTTGTCATTGATGGTAAATCTAATCGATGATCAGATCTGCACACTATCATTCGTCCATACCGATAGGAAGATTGAAGATTTTTAAGGAAGAATAGAGTATCTGGTAGCTCAGTGTTCATCGATCTGTGAGATGATTTCAGTTTATTATTTTATATTGCACATCCTAAGGAATATTTTTTGGTATACTATCTTTGTTTCTACGGAAGTGTAGCGGCTCGTATTAGTTCGTGTGGAAGTTAGAAGATTTGATTGACTTGTTCTTAGTTTTTCTTATATTAAGGCCGACCTCATGAATGTATAAAGTCGTGGATGTATAGAACTAATTAATTAATTATTTATATGTTTGTATATCCTAGTTTGGGTCCTAGCCAAGTTGTGGCCAACCACTAAGGGTACGCATTGCATATTCCTCATAATTTGAGCTGACAATTGTAGTTTTATTGTGTTCTATTGAATCTGACAAAGTGATATATACATGATCATCTATATCATTTTATAGGATGTACGAGTTGAGTTAATATCCGAATTATGAGTTATAGCAGAGCAGAGAAGCGATAAAGTGTAGTTTCACTTGCACATAGAAGATCTATATTGTGTGTATGAGCAAAGCAGAGAAGAAGTTTAAAATCAGTCTATAGGACAATAGATCTATTATTGAGCTTAATTCAAAATTGTAATCAGGCATTTGTAGATGCTATCATCTTAGTTCAATCTTCAGATGGTTTTAATCTAAACTCTTGAATGGTAGTGAGCCTTTTTATTTTAAGTAGTGAGCTCTAGGCAATGCACCTGAATACAAGTGCATTTGCCATTTTTTAATTTTCATTTCAGTATACTCAAATCATAATTGTGGATTGGCCATCCATTGTGGTTTCTCCCCTAACAAGGTTTCCACATAAAAATCTATGTTTTGGTGTTGTGTTTATTTTCATGTTTATGTAATGTGGATGAATGCCATTAATGCTTGGATGATAAAGGTTAATAAAATTAATTTTGCACAACACTGATTCACCCTTCCCCCTCTCAATGTAGCTTGTTTCCAACAAAGCATAGGGTGGTTTTGGTTGAGGACGTGAGGTTTCACATTCTCCTTTAAAGGGAGGCGTAAGTCCCAAAGCGTTATTAGAACTTGTATCTGAAAATGAATGGTTGGTATATGACTCTTTGGACTAGGAGGGTGAGATGTTGGAAATTTTATTGAAAGGAGGTGTAGAATCTAACAACCCCCAATGATCACGAAAGATTTTTGCTGTAGGTGAAGGAGTAGAATAAACTTGGATAGGTTTGGATCAAGAAATGGAAAGATTAGGGGAGTTGGAAATGTTTTGATATAGCTTTGTGCATCTGCATCAATCGTGTATATCTTGTGATTGTATTTAGATTTCAATGTGCGGTGAAGAGTAGATGGGACTCCTTTCATAGCATGAATCCATCGTCTCCCTAGGATAAGATGGTATAGAAGGGGTCCTTGCATGATATGGATAGGAGTAGGCAACACTATAGGTCCAACCTTAATAGGTAATGTGATCGTCCCTAGTGGTTTCCTATTAACATTATCAAAGGCATGAATATGAACAACATTAGGTTGAATGAGATTTTTGTCCATGCCAAGTTTGTTTAAGAGGGTCATGCTGCAAAGATTAATGTCTGCTCCATTGTCTATGAGAGTGTTCCTGACTAGAGTTTCATTAATGATCACCTTTATCATCAATGGATAATTCTTGTTTTGAATCTCAAGTGAAGGCAATTCATGTTTAGAGAATGTGATGTCGGATTGGATTACTAGCATGGGACGAGAGGGGGGTTTGAGAATGTTTGATTTTATGTAAGATTCAATCTCTTCCTTCTATATTTGTGTGATTTTGTGAAAGAAAAATTGGACTATAGGTGAGAGTTGAATAAGGTCCCATACAGATATATCAAAAGGAGTCTTTTTAAGGTCCTCGACATGAGGGAATCTAATGTGAGAAAAGGGAAATGATCGAGGAGTGGTGGGTGATCCCCTAGGTGTTTGAGTCACTAAGTTACAAATTAATGGGTGGGAAACATTGGTATGATGAGATTGCATCATGGATTTCAAGATAGCTCTGAGTTTTTTATGGGATTCACTAATGGGAGACTTAGGAGGCTCACTAATTAAAGGAGATCCCACTTATGTGGTCATAACCTAAAAAATATTGCCTTGATTTGCATGATGTGTTGTTGAAGCAGATTCTAATGTCACTTGATTATCTTCTCCTAGGGAAGGTTTGGTGTTTAAAGGATAGGTGTCAAGGGTAGCATGTTCTTGCACCATGACATTCTCCCTAGGAGGAGAGTTCTTCGAAGAATGAAAAACCAAATGTTCTTCACATTCAAAGGTTGGTTATTTTAAAGGGACTCCATTGCAAGTAGGAGAATGACTAATGGTGTAAGTGTTATGTTTAATAAGGGGTTCCCTAGAAGGAGAGGGACAACTAAGACACTCATGACTTTCATCAATTTTATATTCTATCAACAAAGTATCATCTCCACACCAAGGAGAGATACTAGGATAAGGACAAATGTTATTGTCATGATTCCTTATGGTAGTGTTGTATTGTTTGTTAAGAGAGGTAAGAGGAGAGAAAAAACTAGGGTTCTTAGAACTCTCATTACTTGGTTCTTCCGACACCAAAATATTTGCATCACCAAGAGGAGAGAGATTAGGGGAAGAACTAATATGATTGTTCAGAACATCCAAGGTTGTATTCTCTATCACTAAAAAACTCTCAAAGGGAGGGGGGGAAGGGTTCTTATCATATCTAGATATATAATACACTAACATTGTTTGAACAAAAATAAAAAGCATTTTTAAGCATGTCATGCAGTGTTTCAACAATATGAACAATGTAGATGCGAAAAATATAGAACATATATATCCAGTGTATGCTAAGTTTGAAGAATGTAAACAATGCATATGAAAGAATTAAAAGTAATTTTAACAAACCTATGCATAGTTTTATGAATGTAAATAGTGAATAAGAAGAAGTGAAAAGTACTTTAATGAAGATTATGCACATTTTTAGATATGTAATCATTTTGCAGATCTGATTAGGAAGTTAAATAAAAAATGACTACCCTAAATGGATGATTTTGAGAGAGAAGGAGAAAACCTATGTTCTCAAAACTTTCCAGACTTGTAGTATATGGTACTAGGAGGTCTGGGAAGCACAAAAATGAGGTTTCAACACTACAGGATTTGACGCCAATTTCTGACGGCCTTTCCTCAGAATCTTAACGAAACATTGTCGGTAGGCCAATGATTAACAGAAGTCAGTGTCGTCACTCAAATTTCGTCTACATCCCAATGGGCTGCAAAAGGTCGACCTCATGACGTACGCTCGTCAGAACCATGACGCCAACTTTGTCGATCGTGCAACGAACAGTGCCCGGATGACGGGAGACATACCTTCACCAAACCATTGGATTAACAACGTAAGTCTATCACCATTACGACACAAATTTGATGTATTGGCAATATTGTTCAGAGATCAATATTGTTATAGCGATCAAAATTTCCTGAGAAGATATTTCAGGAGGGTTGGATTTTTGTCTCAACAATAACTTTTCATCATCGAGATACACATCTTCTCTCATCGACAAAGCACGAGGGAAGCATATTGGAAAGACATATATTATCGGAGTAAGTTCTGAAGGTCTACCCGAGCAGCTATATGACATCGATAAGATTACATCGGCAGGAGTCTTGGAGACATAATTTAGATTGAAATAGCAACAGAAGTTAATCGAATGAGCGACGAAATAGGCAAGTCATTACAGTGAAACTTCATTGGATAGATTGCAAATTTGTCGGACATTTTTGCGGTTCGTCGTATATTCGACAAGAAAGTGCAATTTTTAAAAAAAAACTATTCGTTGAAAGATCAAGACTATTACAGCGATCAAAATTGCTTGAGAAGATATATCAGGAGGACTGGTTTTTTGTCTTAGCGATAACTTTTCATCGGTGAGATAGACATATTGTCTCACCAAGGGAAGCATATCGGCAAGACATATATCATTGGAGTAAGTTCTAAATGTCTACCCAAGCAGCTATATGACGCTGATAAGCTTACTTCTACATGAGTCTTGGTGACATAATTTAGATTGAAATAGAGACAGAAGTTCATCGAATGAGCAATGAAATAGGCAAGTCATTACGGTGAAACTTCATTGGATACATAGCAAATTTGTCGAATGCTTTTTGAGGTTCGTCGTAAAATTGACGAGAAAGTGCACTTTTTAAAAAAAAACCTATTCATTGAAATGTAGGCATATCGGTGAAAGATGAAGACTATTACAGTGATCAAAATTGCCTGAGAAGATATATCGGGAGGACTGGTTTTCTGTCTCAGTGATAAATTTTCATCGGTGAGATACACATTGTCTCATCGAGGGAAGCATATCGGCAAGACATATATCATTGGAGTAAGTTCTGAAGGTCTACCCGAGCAGCTATATGATGCCAATAAGATTACATCGGCAGGAGTCTTGGCAACATAGTTTAGATTGAAATAGTGACAGAATTTCATCGAATGAGCGACGAAATAGGCAAGTCATTACGGCGAAACTTTGTCAGATACATTGCAAATTCGTTGGACATTTTTTCGATTCGTCGTAAATTCGATGAGAAAGTGCATTTTTTTAAAAAAACCTATTCGTTGAAAGATCAAGACTATTACAGTGATATGAGGCCTGTTTGCAGCAACAATAATGATAACTATTTTCTTGGCTATCATACAAGCCATCTCCATCAACAGAGCTTCGAAACCAAATCCACACACAACACAATGTTCATAGTGAAAAGTTAGCACTTTCTTTCATCTTTGCAGATTGGTTTGATGCTTCAAACAATGCATTTCTTATATTGAAAAGTGCATTACTTACCTTTTTGAGATTCTCTTTGTTTTGAGATTAGTTTAATAATCTCTACTTAACAGGTCCAACCACATGAAGGTGGAAGCTCATTTGGCCCTTCCGTTCCCCCCCCCCCCTCACATCACTCTCAATTCCCCATACCCGATCATATAACATTAATCATTCATTCATCCATTAATAACATATAACATTCATTCATTCATCCATTAATAACATATAACATTCATTCATTAAAATATAACATTTTTTCATTTTTTACATATTATCAAAAATATGGCTATCATAGAATGATTACAATCACTTTTTTTTTTGGTTCTTTTTTGCAGCTAAAAAAATCTGAAGTGGAGTATCGTTTTCAAAATCATCTATCCCCCCTTGATTTTTTTTGAGTTCTGCTCATGATCTTAATGTACACCTAGTCGTGTACTCACAATCATGCGGATGCAGTTGCAAGGGGGGATCTTGTGCAATAGCAAAGAAATGTTAAATTGATATGTTTTATTATTATTGTTACATGTATTTCATTAATTAAAAGAACATCAGAGTGGTGCTCTTTACCTGATTGGGCCACATCATGTTCCTGATATTATCTTATAGCCTCATGCTCAACATGTTGAACACCCTCTAAATCCTAATCTGGAGTTGAAACACGAAAGATTACATTAATTAATACACCAATTGCAATTAAAAATGTTTAAAAGAACATTAGAGTGGTCCTGCTTACCTGATGGAGCTACATCATGTTCTTGATCTTGTCTAACCTGATCATGCTCAACATGTTGATCACACTCTACATGCTCTAAAGTTGAAACACGAAAGGTTACATTCATTAATACACTAAATGCAATTAAAGATGTTTAATTGTATTAATCCATACTGCGTTTTATATAGCACATGAATACATCTAATACCGGGATGCACACCATGGCCTTCATCAGTAGGTTGCGCTCCACCCTCACCAGGCTGCATTCCAATGTCATGTGCATGATTATCATTGCTTATCTATGTAAAACAAATAGGCACATTATTATGGTGGAAATTAATATTGAACAGATTGCACAAGTATTCAATTTGAAATAAACTTTATTGAGTTTATTTACCTGCGTGTTGGATGCAGTGGAAGATTGTGTTTCCCAGTCGAGACTCTTAGTTGTTCAGTCAGGGCTCCATAGCCTTGGTCGAAGGCAATCTTTAGGTCCTCTTGTGTGGGCACTCTGTTGAAATCAAAGCCCTGCTTTTTTGCATGCGATCATGAATTTTTCTTCTATGATGTGATAAAACCAAAATTGTTTGCAATTTATTATTTGGATGCAATATTTCATTTATTGATACTTACAAATTGTGCGGCTACTTTCATATAACCACCAGAGCCAAGTTTGTGCTGCCTGTGTTTTTCTAGTCTTGCCTTTGTTGCCTTCAATGTTTCAGGCAGCCTATGAAAAATTTGAAATACGTTAGATTATGTAAAAATAAAGATTAATCAATATATAATTAAATTGTTGATAGTATTACATACCTTCCTTGGCCCAATAGTATCTTTCCTTTCTTCTTTTTAGCCTTCTCCTTTCCATCTGACACCAAGTCCTTCCACTCCCTTTCTGAAATCATGGGGGGATGCTTGTACTTTCTATTCTTCTCTAAATGTGACCTATATTGGTCCCTCACATACTTTAGATAGGTACCAGCTTTCTTAAGGACCTTGGTTCGGTTGAATGTTTTATCACCGAACAACACAAATAAATGGTTAATGAGCTCAACTTTTAAATCTTGATTTTGAGCATTCCACTATGTACGTATGGTGGTCCCGAAGAGCTCCAATGAAATATCACTTAGATGTTTATAAAAAACATCATTTCCTACAATTATAATTTAGGAAAATATTGTCATTTTGTAAATCAATATAATAGGGTGATATCCCCACTGTTAGCACTTACTTAAAAAAAATAATAATAATAATTAAAACATTTTAAAGTACTTGGGACCTTCTCTATCTTTATGGGAAGGAAATCCTAACCACAAATGTGACCGGCAATGTTCCTGTACTAGTAATATGGGAAGATCCAAGAAAAGCTACTAAAACATCACCAGTAGTAGTGGCCTCTGCATCCACAGGTACTGACACATGTAGTGGCATGTGTTTGCTGCTAGAGGGTGGACTACTGAATGCCTACATGGTATGTGTTGCCGACATTTCAAATGACAATATAGGCACATATGATGGGGTTGAATAATGTGTTGTATGCATAGGAAGATCAGGATTGACACTTGTATCATCCCCTACTTCCCAGGAAACACTTGCAATACCTTGATCACAGCCAGCAGCATGATCATGAGGAGGCAAATAATCCTGTAAAAACAACACATATTTTAGTTCATGACATAAAAGAGTAAAAAATATAAAACCATGAATGAACTTATGTTATAATTAAAGATCTCATGATAGCTTACTTCCAAGTTTTGTGCTCTCTGAGACAATATTTTAATCCTTTCTCTTATCTCATCTGTTTGAGGCACTACGAATACCAACTAAAGGATTTCTTGATTGTATTTTTTTTGGGCCTTCCTCATCATATCCACAGGGTTTGTGGAAAATGTGATGTCATCATCGCATAATAGTGACTGCACCTCTATATGGATGCTCTCCTGTACTGCTGGTGCCTTTCCCCAATCAACCAACTGCAACAAGAATATTAAAAACATTATCAAAATTAACCTGATAAACTCATGTAAAAAACATAATAATAAAAGATTTTGCTCGTATCTAATTTGTACAATTACAATGACGTAAACCTGTTGGATAGAAGCACCTAAAGATGGATCACGATTTGTACTCTGGGCCGGAGCCTTCCTCGTATGATCAATGTCCCACCATGACAAAAATTAAATATAAAAAATATTACCGAAATGAAACTAATAGACTTATGAAAAAAAACATAATAATAAAATGGTATATTGGAGTCATTAATTGGAGGTTGGGTAAAATGGTATATATATAGTACATACCACCCCCATAGTAATTTTGTTTATATCTAAGCGATTCAAATTGTAATCGATCAACAACTCTTCCCCTGTAGTTATTGATTTTATCGCACATACGGATACACAGTTTCCCTCTCACGCCTCGAATATACAACTGGGTTGCTTATTTGTTGACCCAGGTCATGTACTATTTATAAACCCTGCAATATTCCCTAATGCTTTTGGCCTCTCGTCAATGTACCTAGCCACTCTTTTATTTTGATCCTTATCTTTTAGTTGTATATAATTTGTTGATAGTGCATACCTACGCATACTTCGTGTATATCGAACTAGCTGCATCCAATCTTTGTAACTGTAACAAGGTTCAACATACTCCATCAACTCAATAACTTTGTCATAATAGAATTTTATGCCATCCATGCAAAATAGGCCCAAACCATGTAATGATGATGGTGCTATGAAATATATCCTCTTGTTGACACAAAGATCAGTGTTTATTGGAGGAAGTTCCTTGGGTACCCATTGTTTTCGTAGATGTTTGTACCTCAAGGGAACCTCGATGTCGCCTATGCTCTCATCATCATAAGAACATGACCCCCCTTCAGTAAGAAAAAATTCCATGCATTTACGAAATTTTCTTCTAATCTTTTGACCTCTAGTTGATCTCCCTCTTTTAGACCTACTACATGTCTCGCTTCCTTCTTCTCTTCCTGAATTTCCCTCGCTTGAGGAAGAAAAATCTGACAAATACCTATTTTGTGGTGCCTGCACTCATAAGGATGTTGGATGAAGTTCTTTCATGGTGATGTGATCCAAAGGTGACATTATGATTAATTTATCATTTCATCGCTAGAAATTGACAGGTTATAAGGTAATCAAGTCTTGATAGATTGCAAGTTATTGTTACTACCGTCCAAATGTGTCAATCACAAATCAAATCTACTTAACGTCTTTGTGTAGCGTCTTTGCAGGCATAAAGTAACTTCAAATGATAGTTTGGAGTTAGTTCTTTCTTCTTTCAGCAAGTATTCTAGCTCATTTTTGGAGCTTTCAAGAAAAAGATAGCATTGTAACTCATTTTCACAGACTTGTACTCAGCTGTATTTTTACCTTTCAATCAATAAAAGCAAGCTATTTTTCCTTCTCTCTTGTCTAAACTTAGCCATGAAACAGGACAACCATAAAAAAGGTAGAAAGGTTTGAAGAATGCAGTCATGATAATATTATATCAACGTTATTGGGTTCTTTGAAAGAAGAAGAAAACCATGAAGTTCCAAATCAATTTCTTGTACCACAAGAGCACCATAAGAGTAAGGTGAAGGATATGATCACACCAAAAGAGGAAAAAGGAAAAACCAATCTAAAGCTTTCAAGGGGATGTCCTATCAAGCATCTAACTAGGATGGAAACTAGCAATGCATCACAAGTCATTATTGCACCCAAGCATGAGGACTCTATCCTACTATCCTATCCATTTTAAGATAACATGAATGGTAAGTGGATTTGTGGAATTTTTTTCTCCATTTATGAGGCATTGCAATAGTTGGTTAAACATCTATCATTTCTTCATTTCCTCTTTGATGCTCACAAACATATGGAGCATTACAAGTTGCAAAGAAAGGGTAGCTACTTTCATGAACCAGTTAATGGTTTTATTTAGGTATTCCTTTCCTCAATTAGTCTAGGTTAGAATAGTTTTTGTTTTAAGTGAATAAGTTTTGTTTGCACAATTAGTTTGTTTTGAGTCATTTGGTAGGTTGAATAAGGTTGGTAGGTGTTATGTGGTGGAGCTTTTATTTTCCTTCCCTTTGGGGTGGTTTTATCTTCATTATTTTTCTACTAGTTTGGTATTTGGGGGTTTTTTCTTTTTGGCCGTTGACTTGCTATCAGCAGTACTCAGTCACTTAAGTCATGTTTTATCCCTTTTGGCTGTCACTTCACCGGCCCCTTTTACCTATCCTTTCGGTTTTGCATTTTGACTTATGCGTCCTTGTGGTTTTCGGCCTATTAACCTTTACAACATAGCCTTTGAATTATTTTTTGACCTCGTGGGTTATTTCCCCATTTGCCTGGTGGTCTCCTTTCTTTAAAGTAACTATTTCACATGTGCAAATTTGTATTAGTCGACGGATGCAGGAACTGTGATCTTGACCATTCATCGCACACCTCGCAAGGTTTGTGCTTGCGTCATAGAAAATGCTGCGAGGCTTGCGAGATGCTACCACCTGCTGTGTTACTTGGTGGGGCTAGTTTTTGAGTGCTGACTGATGGATGGGTGATGATGCTGATAGCTGTGTACTATCCAATGCATCTGGGCCATCCCTCGCTGACCTCGCGCAATTAAAACTTCAGTTTCAATAATGTTGTGAGGTATGCGATGTGTTGACGCATGGGTGCCGGTGTTATCCATTAATGAATGAGGTGGGACCCGTTCCATGCTGATGTGGTACCTAATGGGCAGTATTCTTGCTCACTTGTTGATTGGAAGGAGGATGTGTCATTTTCAAACTGCTGTTGACCAAATCTGGACCGTCCGTCTAGCCAACTGTATCTTTGATCAACGACATGTTTTCAAAAAAACTGGTGTCGTACTATAGCTGTTCTATCTCGTGTGAGCGAATAGTAATGGTCAAGTTCGACTTAGCCTGCGTAATTAAATGCTAAATAACCAGTGGATTGCTATTTCAGTGTTGCATTCTGGTTTATAAGAATTCCTCGGTGTTTAGAAAAGTGGCTATTATCTCAGTTCTCCATTATCACGACAGTTGATGCTCTGCAAAATAAACAGTAAGTGATACAAACACCTTCTTTTCTAATTTCAGAATATATTAGTGTTGCCTATTAAATAATTGGTGATTGTGTCCTTTTCAATTCCTGGTGAATTGTTAATCGAATTGGTTGTTAGAGCTTATATAGGTCATTGCTAGTGATTTGTGTGCATATAAAAAAGTTTTTTGTAACGACAGTCGAGAATAGGGTGTAATTGTTTATTTTTCTTTAAGAAAACCCTAGTTCAAATCCCCTTATGTTTAAAATATATGGCATCCAAGGCATGAACTGTTTGTCCCGAGGCTATGCCTAGGGGTTACTCACAAGATATTATTGATTTGTTGAAACCTTCTACAAGCAAGAAGCAAGAAGGAAGGATATTGTTCTATGGACCCATGATTCATGAAGGTTTAATGGACAAAAAGTGTACAATCCATGATGTCGAATTGTTGTACACTGGTTGGCAGCTCTTTTCCAATTGGTTTGGAAATAGAAATTTGCCTATTCCTTTGTGTAATCCATGGAGACTGGACTTGGGTAAGCTGGTGGTACTGAATGTCTATGAAGATGTAGACTTATTAAAAGATATTGCTGCAAGGTACGATCTTGTGACTTGAATTGTTAGAACACATCTTGGCAAGCCTATGATTAAAGTAACCAAAGAGGAAATTGCAGAGATTTTTGGCTTACATTAATGGAGCCAGGATATGATTCCCATCAAATTGGAGGTCTTCAGGGAAGAATACAAAAACACTAAGGGTTTGATAAGGACATCCCTTTTGATACCCCATTTGGCTATGTCAGGAAGAGGGAAGAATTAGAAAAAAGTTTTTATTGGGAAGAATGAGCGTGAACCTTTCCCGGTAGACTACTTCGCCCCTCATTTCAAGAAGACCATCTATGCACTGTGTCAAGTTTTGGGGATTGACCTGAAGAAGACTATTCCTATAGAGATATGTATATGGATTTCAACCTCCAACACCCTAGTTATAATGTGGTATATGACTTTGCCACTTACCTTGCAGAGAACATAGATTCTAGCTTAGCAGCTTTGAAGCTGGGAAAGAATTGGGTAAAATTCAGATGGTTTTAACTATTGATTCATATGTTTTTATATAGGGGTCAGAAGGCATTTGAAAAAGATATGGAGTTGAGGAAGATGGAAGGAGATATTGAAATGCCTATCCAATATTGGACTAGGGTCTTAGACAAAAATGATCATAAGTTTGATTATGTCACCTTTCATAATATTTTTGGATCTAAGTTAAGGAAGGCTTTAGTTGTTGATCCACCCAGGATTCCAAAAGAAATTCATGACTTTCTAAGACCTATGGAGAGGAGGTATAAGCTGAATCTAACCCATAATTGGAGTGATATTATCCCCAATCACAATGCTACAATCTTTAGGGTCTTTGGCACCAATGCCATCCCGTCTGTCCTACCTAAAGAAGTTCCTCTCAGACTTGGTTTTATAGAGATTATGAGGCAATTGGGAGCATCTCAAGATTTCCATTTGCTTGCTGAACACAAGAAAGGAACCTTTTTCCCTGAATATACAACTTTTATAGATTTTGTTATGATAAAGGGAGGGTGGAGAAATGTACACTTGTTACTCAAGCCATATAGATTGAATACTGTACGCCCTAGGAATTATGATCCTGAGGGTTTTATCTCCCAAATGAAGGCTAGACATCGGACTAGAACCTTTGTTCATAATTTCTACTATCCTGAAGATATCATTAAGAATATTTTTGATGAGGACTTACAGGATGAGAGAAAGGTAATGTACATTGCCTATTAAAAAATGGTAAGAAGTAAACAGGAGAAAATACCTGGTTTTGATCTTGTACCTGATGCTAAAGATGAGCTCAGCAGGTCAATCTATGTTCTTGATAATTTCAAGAGCATAGTAGGAGTCTTGATGGAGGAAAGGATTGTAGAAGGAAAGGGAAATTCACATGTTACTGAGCAGCACCCTGAGATAAGAATCGATGAAAGGCCTACCTACCAGCCTCAAGGGAAAATAAAAGTGTTTTCAAGAAGGAAGAGAAATAGGACAGAGGAAGTTATGATAAGTGGTGCATCATCCATCCTAAGGAAATTAGTATATGGTATTATTGATTTGGATTCACCTCCGAAGAGTTCAGAACAAATTAGCACATCATCCCCAAAGAGGCCTAGAACTGATAGTATGGGGGATGTTGGCCATAAAGGTAATGATGAGGAGGATATTATTGTAACTCCCGATGAAATAAATCCAAAAATGCCACTAGATCCGACTGACATTGCAACGAGCTCAGGAGCCATCACCCTAAGATTGGGGAAGGATGAGATTAAAGGAATTACAAATAGTGATTATTTGAGAATCGAAGCCTGCAAAGAATTCATGATGGATGACTCTTTTATCCATACCCGTGATTTTGAAGATTTTGTATGGAGAGCTCATCTCTCATCTTATACAGAGCAGGTAGCACATGAGAGAAGTTTGCACCTAGAGCTTCCAGATCAAGTAATTTAGTCAAAGGTTAGAGTACAATTGAAGGAGAGGTTTAAGGAAATCACACCAAAATAGGGCAGAACATTGGTTCAAAAGTGTGGGATATTGCTACTCCCTGAATGGGATATTGCTAATGCTATAGTATTTGATATAGTAAGAAGGGAAAATAAACCGCTTGTTGCAATAGAGAAGGAGGTGGCATTAGCACTTAAAGGATCGACTTTCAGTGAAGAGTGGGATTCTCTGGCAATATGGTCACTATCTACAGGGTCTCAAAAACCTATTGTTGCTGAAACATCCGATTTCAGTGGTCATTTGATTGTGAAGAGAGTTGTTGATACCCCTGCCTTGGAGGCTGTTGACATGGTTGTGAATGTTGCCAAATTTACTAGGGCAATTATGGAGGATTTAACTAAAAACTGAGATACTCTAAGGAACCAATATAATGACATTATTATTGAGTATAATAAGAGTCAACAAAGGGTGGTGGAATTGGAAACAAAAATGGCCTTATTAAGGCAACAAATGGAAATCTTGAGATCCAAAAAGCAGGTTAGCTCTAGCCAAATTATTGTTGAGCCACCAATTGATCAACCTCAACCTCCTGCATAGGTTCAATCTTGGGCTATGGTCCCATATAATATGGGACAAGTGCCTATTGCGGTTGAGAAGGCCAGTACCTCGAGCGAAGATCCTTCTAGGGAAAATTTACTCCAGTAGATTGAAGAATATAAGGAGATGGTAAATCAAATCTGGGATGTAGTAGGAAGGAATAATTCAGAAATTGTTGATATTGTGTTAAGGCATCTACATAAATGGGTCCAGAGTAAGCTGAATGGTGTTCATGCAAATTATGCCTTGATGCTGAAAGCACTTGAATTGTTTCCAAGGGACAAAGAATTGGATATCCCTTTCCTAAATAGATAGGGCCCTAGAATGAAAAAATTGAAATTTATGGTAGTTGGAGCAAAGCAGCATGGGAATAAGTATCCTACAATCATGACAACATATCAATTTGTTAAGACTATTGTTGAGCAAAAATTCTAGGGGTCTGCTGCTCCTATGGAGTCCAAAATCAAAGCACTGAAGGATATTTATGATGGAAAAGATTTGACTCCACTACCTCATATTTGGCATAGTCAGGATAGTGTCAAGCCTTTGCAGGCATGGAAGGAGCAAATGAATAATATAATGACTGCCCAAACTCATGAGATATGCAAAAATGCTGATATTCGCATGTTGGAGAACACTTTAGAGAAGTTATCACTTGTCATTAGTTTCCTGGAGAATTTTGACAAGATAGCCACGTCACTAATGATAAAGTATGTACCTTATCGAAAAATGCTAGACTGGGTGGTGGATTTCAATTGGCCGTCAGAGGAAGATTTTGAGTCATGGAAAACAATGTTTATTGATGAACTCGAATTATAAATAATGGGGATGAGAGCTGCAATTTGGTCATGTAAAATACAAGTCTGGCCTACAGTATTATATTTTGAAATGCATTCTCTTCCAGGATTCAAGTACAAATTGCTCAAATAAAATCAGCACGTGGAGTGGTTAAAAGATGCTTTGGTGTCAGGGAATCAATACTTGGAACCATGCTTTCCTTTCCTCCGTAACAAATTAATCATCATTTTGTTTTAAGCTTTTCTTCTCTTATCAAGCAAATGATGTAAAGATGACTGATTAGGAATTAGTAGCCTAGTAAAAAATGGACATGTGTATCCTCCGGCCTAAAGCTTGTTTGCTCCCTTGTTTTTATAAAAGGGAATTCTGGACCAAGGAATAGGTTTGTTAAAATTACTTAAGATAGATAAGAGAAGAATCAAGTAGAGAGAGACAAAATAATATGTCTAGTTTTTTGAAGCTTTGAGTCTATTTGGGAACTTAGTAAATCATGGAGTTTTGGAGCATACTTATGCAAATCTTGTGATTGTTTTGAGTCTATTTTCTCTCCTATTGTAATAATTTGCATGAATTTATAATGAAAAGTCTATCAAAGATGATGTTTGTTAAATTTCATTTGTCATTTCCTGTGGATTATGTTTGACTATAGCTCTGGTTCAATGGACTTGTTAAATGCTTCAATTGTTCAATAAGTTCATGCAAATTAGCACATAGGATTTGCTAAAGAGTAATAGATTCATGTATTGATGAATGGATGGTAATGCCCTACATACAGATCATAGATGCTCTAGATGAAAGTTACCCTATAGTTCAGTTTCCAATTTGACTCCGTGCTTTAGGATATGGCACTAGTACTTTGACTGCTTATTGTTTTTGTATTTTTTGTTATAGCTTTAGGAAATTTCACTCAAATATTTCATAAAAACACACTTAGGTGTTATTTCAATTCCTTGTTAAATAGGAGCTGAATTCTCTTGAGAAATAGACAATTTCTTGAAGGATTATCTTGTTTAAACTTAGAATGGAATTTATCTATTGTTTATCCACATATGAGCAAATCATTCTCATCATGAATGACAATATATTTTAGGGATACCCTCCTGGATCTTACAGAGTCCGAAGTGTAGGAGAGATAACAGTTTTGTTGCATTTTTCTCATTAAGTTGGCATAGTGCCTTCGGGACTTTTAAAATTGAGTATGGCAAGCTCATAGAAGCTTCTGCAGGTTCTACTTGGGTTGTAAAAAATGCCAACATTATGCAAGACTATTTTTCAAGTCTTGTCAAGTTTCGAGAGTTGACACCATGCCCAATGGATAAGTTTAGGCAACTGGTGAGGATGTTTAGTAGGCAAAGATATAGAAGATGTCACCAATTTTTTTACCTAATTTAGCTTCTAACTCAATCAAGTAAAGTTGGGATAGTTTTTGCAAAAATAAAGATAAAGGTACACATTCAATTCTACTAAGTTCCATTCATATACACAAAAGTATTATCAAATGAATTGCAGTTCATTATGCAAATGTATACAAGAGAAAGATTGCACAAAATTTTCACAAATGTCTGTTATTGATAATTACAAATGTATGGTGTCCCACACAAGTTGTGGGAATAACTATTTCAATACAATATAGGACATAAACTATACATTTGAAGAAAGAGAAAGGAAAGAGCATATGGAAAGAGTAGGGATCTGTCATTGCCTAAATGATGAACCCCAAAGTTGAACTATTGCCTAAATGATACACCCCAAAGTTGAACTATTGCATCATTGGAAAAGTATGATCAAATTCATCTATTATGAAGAATTGGTCTATGTGCCTCTAGTAATCACTATAAAAATGTGAAAGACAAAGCTATTTCTTTTTTCTGTCTTATCTTATACCATTTTATGAGAATGGGGGGGCCAATGTGCGAGAAGATCTTTGGAAACTAGGCATGAAAATTGCAAGTTAAAGAGAATGGGGGTGATAAAATTACAATACTCATTGTCCCTTGGTCGTCAATTTTCCTTGAGTGCCCTCAACCTGGTCCTCGGCGCTAGTATTGACCTTGTTTTAGCTCCAAACTCTTCGTCGGTGCTGGTATTGACCTTGTTTTCACTCCTCCAAAGTCTTCCTCAGCACTGGTATTGACCTTTCACTTGTCCAATTTGATGAGCTACAACCTGCTTTAGTTAGGTTTTAGAGTATGTTAATTAAATTTTAAAAAAATATGGTGCCATTTAGAGTAGTGAATATAAAGCAAGCAAAGCCTATTATGACGCCATTTAGAGTAGTGAATATAAAGTAAGCCAAGTCTATTATAGTCATGAGGGAAATAATAAAACTCTTAGGATACTTTGTGAAACCATTTTCCTTGGTTAAAGGGAGGCCATAAAATATACCTTTGGATTTTTTCAATCTTCAAATATGAGGATTTGCAAGGTTCTTAGCAACATGAGTAATGGAAATGTGTGCAACAAGAATTTTTGAACACACATGGAATCTCCTTGCCAAAGAAAGGGGCTTCATAATTTAATATGATAATTTTTCTCAGCTCTAGAATCAACTTTTAAATCTTCTCCTAATAGGGCCAAAATCACATCTTCTTGTGTTTGAGAAGTCACCAGCACTGAACATAACCGTCAAGCAACTTTTCATCAAGATTATAACATCACCGTCAATTTGAGTACGTGCATCTCAGAGCCGCTTTAGTAACCTATCATATAATGTATTAAAACTCGACATAAATATTAAAGCACTTTGATTAATAGTAATGTTATAATATTAATATATTATATAACAATATTATATTACTTTATATGAATTATAATGATATATTTGATATATTAAGATTATATATAATCTATATATAGATTAATAGTAATTATATTAGATTATTAATATTATTGGTATATTATTAATAATATTAATATTGTATTAGATTAATAATAATTATAATATTGTTAAATGACTAATTATATTACAAATGAACGCTGCTTTCAAATTCTTAGCTTTGAATGAATGGTTGAAGCATCAATGTTGAATGTTGCAACTTTAGTAGGCATGAATAGAAGTAGAGGAGATTGTTTGGCAGAAGAATTTTTTCTAGTGCTATGTTATGTGTTAGGTTATATAGTGTTTGAGCCTAGCCTCAAACACTACAATTAGGGTTAGGTTTGGGATTAGGATTATGGTTATGGTTAGAGTTTAGTGTAATCCAAATCATAACCTAACCCTTTCTCTCGAAACCTTAACCTTGACCCTAACCCTAACCACAACCAAAACTCTAACCCCAACCCTAACCCTAATTACCTAACCCTAAATATTATTTATTTTATTAATTAGTTGCATTCACTCTAATAACCCTAAACCTATCCCTAAACTTAACCCTAGCCCTATCCCTGGCCCTAATCCTAACCCCAACTCTAAGCCAAATATAAAAACAACCCTTAATCATAATTACAATAACCCTAAAACTTCATTCTAGATATAACCCTAATACTATAATCCCTAATTGTAATACTAAACCCTAACCCTAATTTCATATCTAATCCCAACCATAACCAAAACTCTAAATCTAACCCTAACCATAAAACATAAACCCTAATCTAACCCTAATCCTAACATTATTTTCCTAACCCTAACCCTAACTCTAAACCTAACACTAACCCGAACACTAAATCCTAACCCTAATTAAATACCCAATCATAACCCTAAATTGTAACATCATCCTTTGAATTGGATACTACATCAAAAATTATGTGTTACAATCATTGCTTCCATTGTTGGCATTTTTACATTAGGATGCATATATTTTTAAAATCAACAAAATCTTTTAATGTCTTGTCAAAATTAATATTATTAATTGTAATATCAAACTTATAAACATGTATCCAATTTAGAACATAAATAAGAAATATATGGTATTAGTTTCTTCAAAAAACAAAGTGATGTGGACTAGAAGGACTATAAGGACTATAATGATTTTAGAATATACACATAATGGATTTGTTGAAAAGGTTTTAGAAACTTTCAAACAAATGCAATTGGTAGATGCAAAGAAAAATTCCACAACCTGATGGAACTTCAGTAAGTTGAAGCTGGGGTTAGAGGTTCTCTAAATTACTCAGGGTAACCTTCAGTATGGATCGGTCAAAACCCTCTTGTTATGTTTTAATGGTGACCTGTTGCCATGATGGACCGGTCACTTAAGTGAGGTTTCATCCTTCTCGGGTCATGCTTAACCGGCCCTATTTCACCTGATTTTCTGGTCTTTTAGGCATAATGGCCTAGGTATTGCACCGCCAGAAATTTCAATGCGAGCCCCACTTAAATGTTCCATCTCAGGGTTGATGAGCCATCCGATCATAGAATTCGATCTTGATCGCTTCTCACAGACCTCGTAGGTTTGTCTACTAGCATCATCAAAGTAGTGCGAGGTTCACGAGATATGGCCACGTGGCGTGAATGGATGAATGGGTTTTCTTCCTGAGGTGTTTGATATGATAGGGGGTCATCTTTTCACTGGTAATAGCCATCAATAACAGGGTAATCATGATCTCTCTTAGACCTCGCATGGGTAGAGTAAATATCCAAGAGAGTGTTGCGAGGTTCACGAGGGAGTGGCACGTGGCTTTTCTTTTCGTGCTAGTGGGATTATATGGGATCCATTGTGCGGTCTAGGTCTATTCTTCTGTAGATTTTTGATTGGATAAGTTTCCTGAAGGCATCGACATGGATTGTCAACATCCATTGACTTGATCTCCACCCTCCATTTGTTAAAGTGCCTCCTGAATCAGTGGTTCATTTATAGGGAAGAAGTGTGTGAGTTGCCTACATGGCATGTATTACTTGGTTGTTGCTCATGTCATTAATGATACAGGTTTCTTTTCTCCTAAGGATCTCCACCTGATTTCCTCCTGTGTGTGAATAGTGCCATCTTGCTGAGGGTATTCATAGTTATCTAGATCATTAATTGTGCAAGTGCTTGAATCACCTTCAAGTAATT